>JACMII010000205.1:7008-22301 GCA_014805405.1 Bunonema sp. RGD898 | reverse complement strand
GCCTGGTTCTACTTCTCGTTACCGTTAAACTCGCGCATCGGACGAGCGCCCATCATCAAGGTGTGCGCGACTGGAGTGAATCTCCTCAGTTTCAGTCGCACAGTTTGTCTGTCATATCGTCTCGCACGTCTACTTCACCATCCTTCTGACGACCGTTGTGCTTAACATCACTCACAAGGTCGTCGACATCTCGCTCTCAAAAACGTTCCCATTCCTTGAACAGATGTACCTGACGACATCGGTGATTCCGAACCCGGTCGAATGGCTTCTCCTTCTCTGGCTGTCGGGCAATCTCGTCAGCGAGCTATCTAATGTTGGCGGAGGATCCGGATTGGCTATCGTCAAGGTATGCGCCATGCCTTTAGCCAAGCGCACGTTTCCATCTCGCAGGTGCTAATTCTGGTACTGTCTGCCGCCGCCATCGCCGTGCACATTCTCGCATTCCTGCTGCCCACATGCATCATGACCAAGCTGGACGACGACGAGAAACTGCACTTTGCCAGAACGATGCTCTATCTCAAGAATCAGCTGTTCGCGTTCGCCCTCCTCTTCTGTTTCGTCCGATACCTCGAGTTTCTCACTGTCCATCATGTGAGCTCTTAGTGGGCGGGACGCGTTGAAGATAGATCGACATACAGCTCTTCGGACCGTGGGCGATCATCATCCGCGATCTGCTAAAGGATCTGGCCCGCTTCCTTGTCATCCTCTTCCTGTTCGTCGCAGGATTCACGCTGCACGTCACGTCGATCTTCCAGCCGGCCTACCAGCCAGTGGACGACGACTCGGCCGAATTGATGCGACTCGCTTCACCCGAACAGACCCTGGAAATGCTCTTCTTCTCGCTCTTCGGATTGGTGCGACAACGCTTGCATTTCGCCACAGACCCTTCTTTCCCAGGTCGAACCCGACAGCATGCCTCCGCTACATCTAGTGCCCGACTTTGCAAAGATCATCCTGAAACTGCTCTTCGGCACCTATCTGATGGTCACCCTGATCGTACTCATCAACCTTCTCATTGCTATGATGTCCGACACATATCAACGCATCCAAGCCCAGTCCGACAAGGAGTGGAAGGTTCGTGGCTGTTTTTGAGCGAAGGAGACGGTCGGCTCATTTAGTTTGGACGCGCCATCCTGATCAGACAGATGAACAAGCGATCGTCTACGCCCTCGCCGATCAACATTCTCACGAAAGCGTACATTATGTTGAAGGTCGCCTACCGGAACAAATGTAAGGAGAAGAGGGGGGATATGAAGCGATTCCTCATTGTCAGTGCGGATCTGCACATCCAAGGCGCAAGCTGACGTCCGACACGAGGAGAACATTGACGCGTATTCGATGACCGGCGGATCGCCTGGCGGAGGGTCCAATCAGGATGGAGGCGACACACAGCGCGGTGAGGGGGGAGGGGGAGTCTCCATCTCACTGGAATGAGAAACGTACACAGAGGACTCGAGTGCTGCCGTCGAGATGGGCGGATCGGCAAATTGGAACATCGAGTCGGTGATCGACTGGAGACGAATCGTGGGAGTCTACTATCAGTTGAACGGAAAAGAGGTCCGTTCCCACATATGTTGGCGCCGATGAGAGGTATTATCTTCAGGATGACGAGAGTAGCAGTGCCCGACAAGCGCTCGCTCCCGACAACGTTCCCTCGCCCGTCGTCACTTCCGACAAACCACAACCTCCCATCTCTTAAAGACAGTTTGTTGTTGTTGGAAGATAGTGTATCCCGAGCATTGTTACGTTTCCTATGCCTGATCTCCACAACAGATCTTTCGCTCGTTGCCGGTCGGCCTACCAACATGTGCATTATTCGGCAACAAGTACTACTCTATTGAAAGTGCAGATGTGTGAATTGTTCGAGATGAATGAGAGGAGGATGAGAGGATGAATGGATAGACGCACGTCCGTCCGGTGTCACGGCGTTTAGCGTGCGTGTGGCGGCGGTCTGCCAAAAACACAGCCAGCAGCGGTCCAGTTGCAGTTCGAGCCGTGCTGGACACGTATGCTTCCCTATCGCCAATTTCACACATTCGCCCCAAGACGATTCTGCTACGTCATGTCACACAGATTTTAGATCGACGAAGATGGTCGAGCTGGGCGGCAACTCTCCCTACTCGCAGAGCTACGACAACTACGTCTTCATCATCCCCTTCGCCGTCGTTGCCCTCGTTGTCGGTAGCAGCAGATTTTGAAAACCCCCTGGCATTTCTCAACAAATGTTCAGCTTTCTGCGGAAAGAAGCTGCTCGACTCGATCAACGAGAAGCAACGCCGCGAGGAGCAGCGACAGAAGAAGAAGGGGGACAAGAAGAAGAACTGACGTACCGCCACGTGCCATGGTCTGATCCTTTCATGCAGCCACTCATTGGTCCGTTTTCCTTTTTCAGGAACCATCTTGATCGACTTGTGTTTCGAAGGCCGAGGGTTGTGTTTCTTCTTCTTCCCCTTCATCATCGGCGCCGCTACCAAGCATCACGCGTGCGATGGACCGCCTCACTTACCACCACCACCACTAGGCAATACTTGTTGGGTAGCGGAGAGAGATGAAAATACGGCAGTTGCCCCCATCAATCTATTCTATCATTGTACATGCTTCTTATGGGGCACATCGGCGGGCCTATAATTCCGCCGCCGCCGCCGTCGCCAGCCATGCAGTATTCAGATCGTTGTGAGAGAATGGAAGCGATGCGCAGACAAATGCCGAGACCGACTAGATGCCACGCTGTCCAGAGGTGTGATTCTTCGCCTACACACACACACTCCAGAGCCACGCAACATTGTGATTTTTCCAATGAACAGCACGTACGATTGGCGATTGTCCGGTCTCGTGTGGTGGCGTGCGCTTATTGTCGTCATGACAACGCGGTGGGGTTGTTCGGTCGACCGGGAGGCTGCGCTGGTAGTGGTAGTGAGCGGCGATGTCGCTCTTCAAGCTTAATGCCTGGTTCAGCCATTTAGTGCCGAATGCTACGTCGCAGGCGGTCGGACAGCTCTTCAAAGCTCGGGGCAAGCTGTTTCCTTGCGCATTCTCTTCCCCTTCTTCTGCGGCATCATCATCATCCTGCGTTTCAGATCAAGTAGTGGTTGGTGGCGAGGACGGTCTCTTGTCGGTGTTCGATCCGGGCGCCGGTCAGACCACCGAGAAGGGGACGCTGTTGCAACAACAGTTTGACACTGCGATCATCTTCCTCGGCATCGGTCCCTTTCTGGAGCAGGTCCAGGGCAATGTACTGGCCGTGCTCCAGACCAAGCGACTCGTCTTCTACCGATTGGTGCTCGGTCGGTCTTCTTGCTTTCTGCCCCCAGTCTCCTCCCTGCCTGCAGAGTCGGACGAGTCGATTCGCCTGGAAGAGGTGGTGTCGCATCAGTTGACGGACTGCGCAGTGGGCGCGTGCGTGATTTGCGTCACGAAGGGAGAGACGGCCGCCAATGTTCGTTGAGCTTTCCACGATCGTCGCTCCAAGCCCGCATTTCGCAGGAGGCGGGCAGTATGCTGGACCCGAACAAGGCCGCTTCGATCGCTCATGTGAAGCAGCTGTTGGTGCTCGACTCGGTCGCCCGTTTCCTCCTCTTCGACGGCACTCAGAAACTTCTCAGCAAGGCGCTCTCCCCCTTCCTCATTCCCGGTATACACGATCGCTCTCTCCGACTTGCACTCTTTACAACCGTCTAGGCCCCTTCTGTGTGGCTCCATTCGGTGGCTCTGTCATCACGGGATTCGATGGGAAGTTGGCGGCCATCAAGTTCTCCTCACTGGCAGCCACCAAGAAAGTCACGGTTTGCTGACCGAGCGGAGTGTGGTTGAGCGTGAAGGGCGAGTTCAGCCGGACTGGGAGCTGACAGTGGGCGATCTGATCGTCGACTTGGCCACCATCGAGACGGCCCCCGTCCAGCCGAGCATCGTCGCTCTGGCCAGACGTCGTGTCTGGTCAGTCGCCCTGCTCGTCTGAACGCCGTTCATTTCTCCACTTCAGGTGTGTGACGTACGGCGGAACGGTCCGATTCACGATCAGTCTTCCGTCGATCGGCATCTCGCTGCTCGTCTACAAGACACGTCCGTGCTGTCCCTCCTTCCATTCGTAATGCGCACTTTAGTGGAAGCGACAGCAGGCGTGCAGTTTCTCGTCGGCGTAGCGTCTCGTCGTCTTCTTGTCTACGTCGAACGACAGCTCAAATGGAGTTGTGTTCTAGAGCAAAGACCGCTCTCGTTGCAACTCGCATCCTGCGGGTAAGGCCCTGTTATTAGCGCGTTTCCGTTTGAAACGTACATCCAGAGCCGAGTACTTCAACCTGTTATCGATTCTATCGACGAACGGTCTCCTGGCAGTTGGCTACTTGGGAACGGAGCCGTCCCTATTCAAGTTGCCGGCCGCAGACACACGACTCGTCGACTTTGAGGCCAAGAAGAAGGAGCTCGAACAACTGGAGCTCGCACTGAAGACAGCCGGAGGTTTCCGCCATGTCCATCGAAAACCCATGCGCAGCATTGTAGAATCCGATCAGCCAGCGGCCGTCACTGCGGCAGAGTCATCATCGTCGGGCGGAGACAAAATGGAGGTTGATCTCGAGGGGCCGACTCTTTCCGTATGCATCGACACCTCGACGCTAGATAGCCGAGAATTCAGAGCGTCGCGGAGAAGGGAGTCCGTCCATCGTGCACACTTCGAGTGAGTATTCGCAAGTCGGCCAGTTTGAAGTCGGCTCAAGTGAATGTGCACACCGAAGCCGATGTGGATCGACGCACCTCCTTGATTATGCGTAACCTCTCTGCGACTGTGCATTTCTCATCATTTTTTCAGCCGGCGAATCTGTGACGCTGACATTTTCGGTACAACACCACGCGGTGCTAGACGAGCGTGTCGTGGTGACGGTGTCCAACGGACAGGTGGTGTCTTTGCAAGACCGAATTTCGTCCCTAGTTATGACGGCCTCTGTTTTAGGAGATCGTGTCACGGACTGTTCGTCTTCCTTTGCTAGCACTAGGCAAGGAATGTGCGGCGGACCGAGCGAGCGCTCTGCACAGGGTCACATTTCATTGCAGCGACGCGATTCGACTGCACGACGTCTTTCCCGGTCGGTATTCCCGAATTGTGACGAGAAAGTACATGTGTATATAATATGGTGGTATAGAGTGGTGCAGCGAGACCACATCCCAGCTGGGCGTGCAGCCGATTGGAGACGATCCCGAGGATCTGGCAGTGTCCGTCTTCGCGGCCAGTAAGTGTCCACAGACGAGAGATGACGAGCGGAAGCGTGCGCGCTCACTCTCTCCCTCTTCAGAGAATCGGTTGCGTCTCCAGTCGAAGAGCGCGCACTGGCTGGGAGTGCTGACGCGGGAGACGAACGCGCGGCTGCGATCGGGCGGACGCGAGCCGACCTCGTGCGCCATCGCATCGACCGTGTCGAGTCTGTTGGACGAGCAGCGAAGCGCGGAGCGCACGGCGCACGAGACGGAGAGGGCGGCGGACGAGCAGGCCGAGGAGTTGCGCACCTTCTATCTGGTGCATCTCGCCAGACTGCGCGCCTCGTCCTCCACGTCCGTCGCGTCCTCGTCCACGGCCGCGGCGCATCTGCTGCGGATGTTGCACGACGAGTTGGTGGCGCGACTCGACCAACTGATCGCGCAAAGACGACTCGTGCGACAGTGCTCCTCGCGGCTGGCCGCCCATGCCGGTCTCTCTCTCGCTTTGTCCCCTTCACGTAGACCAGCTGTCAGGTCTTCTGCTCTCGGTCCAGTCGTACACCGATCCGAGTAGTCTGGACGGAGACGCGGCTCTGTGCAGTGCGCGCTCGCTGGCGACCCCGTTCGACGAGAGTCTCCAGCTTCGTCTATCCACTCTAGTGGGCTCGCCTCCATCCGGATCCGGTCTGTCCGCCACGGTCTGGGAGGTTGGTTGGTCGGCTCTCGCGCTCCCTGCCATCCGATCCGCCGCCGCACTCAGAGTTGGCTCGCGAACGTGGGCGTGACGACGGCGGCAGCGGCGGCGGCGAGCGCGGCTCTGCATGGCATCGTCGAAGAAGAGGAGGAGGAAGAAGGGGAGGCGGGCGAGCTGGTCGAGGTGGACGTGCAGAGACGGGTTGCCCGGCACAACGAGCTCGCGCACTTGCGGACGGACGACGGAAACGAAGATTGCTAGAGGGCGACGGGGGAGAGGGAGGAGGAGAAGGAGGAGGGAAGAGAGACTGCTAATCACGTGATCCGGAGACGGACAGACAGACACCGAGCAGAGAGAAGACGACGACCGCAGCCAGCAGGATAGCGGCAGCAGCAGTCGTAGTGTGCTGTGTTGTGTGTGTGTGTGCAGGGGGACGATCGATGCCATTGATTGTCGCGTTGTGCTGCTGCTGCTGCTGCCGCCGTCGTCGCCACCGCCGTCGTCGCCGCTGCCTGTCCGTCGCCACAGCAGCAGCACTCAGTTTGCTGCCTCCCCCTTCTCTCTTCTCTCGGTCGACTGCCGTCCGCTGCGTGAGTCTGTCGGTATCTATCTATCTATCGTGCTGCTGTCTCTCTCTCTCTCTCTCTCGCACCGTCTCGTTCTCTCTCTGTGTCCATCATCCGATGTGGGACGTCCGCCAGTCAGCCGTCCACCAGCAACTATCTTCGCTCTGATCGTCGCGTTTCTTCCGTCCAATTCGAAACAGCACAATGCCTGTTCTGGTGGACGAGCCCTGTCACATTTGTCAGGACAGAGCCACCGGTCGACATTATGGTACCACCGGTTTATCGTCTTCAATCAACCCACCACTGTTCGCTTGCAGGCGCAATCTCGTGTGACGGCTGCAAAGGTGCGCCGTCGGTCATTTCCATTGGCGTCGTGTCAGAGATTAGCATTCGCGAGTTTTGTCAGGTTTCTTCCGCCGCTCGATTCGGAAGCGTCACAACTACGTGTGTCGATTCGAGCACCACTGCTGTGTGGACAAGTCGCAGAGGAACGCCTGTCGCGCATGTCGACTGTCTCGATGCATGGATGCGGGCATGAAGCCTGGCGGTGCGTGCGTGTGTGTGCCCTTCGTCCCATCGACAGTCCCAAGTGTTGCAGCCATCCAGCAGGAGCGCGACTCGATCGGGAAGCGGAAGAAGAAGTCGGACGCGGAGCAGGAGCCGGCGCCGCCGCCGTGTCCTCTCTTGGAACGACTGATTCAGTCGGAGAAGCTGTGTCAGCAGCTCCGCTCCTCCGTCATCAAACGCACCGAACAGGTGATCGAGCGAGCGGGAACGGCGGAGCACAAGCGACGAATCGCGCAGGTGAACTACGAGTGCGCCAGGGCGGCGTCCACGTCGAACGGAGTGGCGGTCGGCAGCGCCGACAACGACTCGTCGCCCTCGGCCGCGTCCTGCTCGAGTGCGGCGGACACCGTCGCGTCCTCCTCGTTGAGCGGCGCCGGCAGGCTGGCCACTCTGGACGACGTCGGCAAGAGCATACATCAGCAGCTCGTGCTTCTGGTGGAATGGGCCAAGTCGTTGCCATCGTTCGTCGCACTCTCGATCCACGACCAGGCCGCTTTGCTCAAGGTTCGTCTCGTTCTGGGTCGGTTCTCGAGGGGCACACGGAAGAATTGTGCAGTCGAACGCGGCGACCGTGATCGTGCTGGGCGTGTCGCAGAGAAGCATGCCCTTCGACGATACCATCTGTCTGGCGAACGACGCCATGCTGCCGCGTCGGCACTCCTCCAAAGTGGGCGACATCAAGTCAGTTGTTTTCTGGTGGTTGCATGCACGGTGATCGAATGCAGCTGTGTGGTGGGTCGGATCCTCGACGAATTGGTGACGCCGATGCGGAGACTCCGGGTCGAGCTGGCTGACTTCGTCGCCCTCAAAGCCATCTGCTTCTTCAATCACGGTAAGCAGCAAGACGCCTCCCTTATCAGCCTGTCTCCTCCGGCCATTGCAGTGTCGCGAGACCTCGTGGCCCAGAGCGAAGTCGAGCGTATCAGGTGTGATTACATCCGAGCACTCGAGCTTCGCACCTCCAGGGTACAGCCACTCGATCGATCCGTATCAATCATTAATGTACACAAACAGGAGGCGTGTCGCACATCGCTACTTCTCCTGCTACTGCCCGCGGCCGCAGCGATCTCGCAGCAATTGGTGGAGGACGTGCAGCTGGCGCGTCTCTTCGGACTGGCCAACGTGGACTCGCTCATGCAGGAGCTGATCCTCAACGACGGATCCCAGTCTTCTCGGGCCGTGCTCTCCTCTCTGACCACGCCGTCCGATAGCGGCAACAGCAACGGCAGCAGCAATGGCGGAAGTGCTATCGACGCGGCTGCCACTGCCGCCGGCGACAGCATGGACCTGACAGAGCAGATCGTGAAGCAGGAACAAGTTGAGTAGACGGCGAGTAGCAGCGCATTTGAATGATGAGAAGGGGAGAGAGAAAGAGCTATACTATTGCAAGCTGTTTGCGCGTGCGCGCGTTCATCAGTCGCACATTCTAATCTGCATCATGCACATCCCGTGCATTCGCCGACACAACACACACACACCTCAGCTCTACAAATGGTTTGCGAAGACAATGACTCACTAAATCACGCGCACACATCAGCACCCATCAACAACTCCGCAAACTCATCATCATTGTCATCTGGATTGCCGTCGTTGTCGTCCACAGCGAGCCAAGACCGGTACGATTTTGCCCAATAATTAGTGGGTGTGAGTTGTCTGTTGTTGTTGCTGCGACAACTGAGAGAGTGCCACAGATTCGGCGAGCGAAACCGATCAATCAATCAATCGAGAGAGAGACTGTCAGTCAGAGACGCACACGAGTTGTTGTCGTCATGAAGATGTGAATGATGATGCTCAAGTCCTCCCTCCTCTTTGATCATGATGATTCGTCTGTCTGATGTGTGAGGGCAGCGGATGATGATTTGGCAGCGGACGACGGGAGGTGGACGGACACACGGTCGTGCTGTTGATGATGTTGGTGTTGTGGAAGAGGCGTGCACGCATTGCAAATGAGACCAATTGGATTTGCTGAGAGCTTCTGTGCAGTGTGCTCTATTCTCTCGAGTCATGGATTGTCTGTCTCCACTGTGTGTGCGTGCGTGTGTTCTGAGTGAGAGTTGAAGAGGTAAGTAGCGTGGGGCAGGTTGCAGAGAAACACGACTATTTACACAACTGTTGTCGCTGTCGTCACTAGTGGCCGCATTACTGCTCTAGACGTCGGTCGGCTGATGGTGGCCAGCAGCAGCAGCATTCGACGAGATGGGGAGCCATCCTCCTGGACGACCTCCTCCTCCACCACTGCTTCCACCTCCCCCTCCTCCGATCGGCATGTATTGCAACGATACGGACGGCGCGCCGCCGCCGCCACCGCCACTGTTCAACGTGAGAAGTGGCTGGCTCTGCACTGTGGCGCCCGTCTTTGCGGGAGCCGACGCGCAGATCGCGCAGCACAACATTCTCCTCCACGTGCTGGCAATCATCGTCGAATGTGGAAAGAAGTCAGGCCTACGTGAGTGTCTTGCCGGCGCACACCCACAGGAAGACGCCGACCGACCCGGACACGGACGCCACAATCGAGAGCATGTACAGCTCGAACTGCGCGTTCATACATTCGACTCGAAGGGGGAGGATCTTCCTGACATACCGGCGGACGATAGGGCCGAACCGACATCGGTCGACAGAGATGGAGTGCCCGTTTCGCGGGACAACTCGTCGTCTGCGCGTGCCAGTCCCGCAACCACCACCAGTGGAGGCCGTCTCCGATCAGACCGCAGAGGGCGGCGACGATGTGCAGCACACAGAAGACGCCCGTCTTCAGGAGCAGCTTCTCGAGACGCGACGTGTCACAGCCGCGCGCTCGGAAGGCGTCTCTTTCGCGACAGGACGCCGACAGGGCTGCGACGACGAACGACGCTCCCAGAAAGAGAAGAGTCGCGCGCGGAAGGATCTGCACATCGAGCGGACGTGTTATGGCAAGCGAGCGAGCGCGCAAATGTAGCCGACCTGGAAGAGGAGCAGCGGAGTCGGCTGAGCACGACCCACGTCGCAGAGTCCGCTCAACTCGAAGGCGTCGACCTGGTGAGTGACCAGCACGAGACAGGTCAGCAGGCAGGGAACGCCCCAGGCGACGACGTGCATGTACGAGGCGCAGCCGGCGATGCCCTCGGGCACCCACTTGCGGCTCGCCGACAGGTACCAGGTGAAGCCGAACACCAGCCACCAGTGGGCGGCCGCCAGTTGACTGAAGTACGACAGCACGAAGGTGATGGCGCAGTGCGGCGAATCCAGCTGAAGCACGAGAACGGTGGATGGATGAAGGGCAACCGGGGAAGGGGGAGATACCTGTCCGATGGCGAGATGAAGGTTGACAGGCGAACTGCCGAGGCAGGCTCGCGTCGGGAAGTCGGCCACCAAGGGCCACAACAGTGCGAGGCTGCTGCCCATCCAGCATACGGCCTGCCAGAACACCGATCTGCAATGTTTGTCTCTTTCCCGCATCTTTCTCCCTTCCTCCCCATTTCCTTGCTGCTACTGGGGCCGCCGCCGCCGCTGCGTCTCTCCCTCTTCCCTTTGAAGTTGTCCTTCCTCGTTCCCAAATCCCCCGTCCCATTCGCTCTCACCCTCCCTCCTTCGTCCCATTCTCACTTCACCGTACCCCTCCTCCTCGCTCACTTTCTCACTATTTCCGCAGCCGCGCCACACAAAGAAGACGGCAGAAACCGGACGTCATCGCTCTGTCACTCTGATTTGCATGCATGCATGCCGGGGGGAGAAGAATGATCGTCGCACCTCTCGGGGTACTTGAAGCGATCGCGATCGAGCAGGAAGGTGAGGAAGGCGAGCAAGGAGAGAGCCATGGCGGCGGCGCCGAGTCGAATCATCCAGCGCAGCGTCTTCTCCTTCTCCTTGGCCGAGAATGCGCCGTCCGCCTGGCAGGCCCACGAGCAGAGCGGCAGTCCGTCCTCTGACTCCATCTGCAAGTTCGTGCGTGCGTGCGTCTGCAGTCCGACTCCCTCTCCCCACCTGAACCATGCCTTGCGGACAGATGGACGAGTGCGTCTTCACGCGATGCACGGTTCCGGGCACGGCGTCGGCGGGCGGCGGCAGTCCGAATGAGCGCAACTCCGTGTCTCGTGAGTCCGTCTCGCTCGGCGTCATGCAGAGTGCGGGCTGCTCCGGGAAGCGACTGCAGTTCAGCACGTCCGGCCACTCGAGCCCGAAACTCTCCAGGATGTTGGCGCAGTCCCGTTGCACCTGATTGAAGTGTGCGTCTTTCTGCGCCGCCGCCGTTGCCACGCCGGTCTTACCTGCAGACAGACGGATCGACAGCTCGTCACGGGCTGCGGAAGCTGCTCCGGACACATCGGCGCGAATACGCTGCACACGAAAAACTGCAAACGTCGAGAGATGAGAGAGAGAAGTGAGACCGACGAACGGACGGACCTGGAGATGCGGACTGCATTGCGTACGAATCAGCGGCTTGTAGTGCTCCGTCTGGAGAGACAACTGAACACCGCCATCCTGTCGTTGCATGTAATCGTCCTCGCACACTCACCGAGACCTCGTCGATCTGCACGACCGAGTTTGCGTAGTAGGTCAGGTTGTAGGGCATCGACTTGCAGAGCTCCAACGTCACCGGCTCGCACTTCTTCGCATTCTGTACACGTGCGCGTATGTGTGCCGCTTCCACTCATTGTCCTCTTCTTCTTCTTCTCTCTCTCTTCCAGAGAAGAGCGATTGCTCCACCCGTCTGGTTGTGCAGTAGCCGGGCAGCAAATTGGAGGGCTCCCCCATCCAACAACAAGATCGATGTCCCTTTGTTGTGGTTGACAGAGGGGGAGGGGGGGGGGAAGAGCAGAGGAGCCGGATAGAGTTGATTTGTGGCTGGGGAGCAAGAAGCTGTTTGCCTGCACGTCTTCCTTTCCCACTACGACTGACTGACCAGGGCCCGGCTACTAGTATTCTGGAGGAAGGAGGGAAGGGAGAGGAGTCTTCCCTCTCTCCTAATTCAATCAACTGTCCCCTTTCTCTCCCTCTCTCTGTCGGACCCGATGCAGATCCTCTCCCTTTCCCCTCCCGCCTCCCTTGCCGATAGTCGGACGCGGACGGAAGGAAGACAGGTGGACACACATGCATGCAGACATGACCTCTGGCAGAGTTGCCTCTTCCGCCTCCTGACCACCTGTCTTTCTTTGCCCCCGTATGGCCGCGCACACTACTACCAACTAACGACCACGCTTTCCCCCTCTTCTCTCTCTCGCTTGTCCTTTTCCACTTCGGCCCACATCTGGAGACCAGATGCCGCGCTACCCCAGTGTCTTCCAATTACCAGATGTACCTGGGAGAAAATGGACGACGCGTCCGCCGCACCAATCAGGACGAGCAGACCGGCGAGCAGCCAGAACATGATGCTGGCGGTGAGAAGAGGATGACAGTAGCCGGTCAAGAGCTAGTGGATGATGATGGTGTGCTGCGTACAAGTGGTGCCGGCGAGGACAGACGAGCACGGTCGTCGTCCGATAGCATCACGCAGAGGAGACGAAGAAGCAGCTGTCTGAAAGAGGAGGAAGACTGACTGACTGGCTGACTGGTCGACGAGCACCGTCCCCTCTCTCTCTCCCTGACAACCATTTTTCAGTCGCGTGCGCGCACTCTCCCCCTCAGATATATAGGCGCGCGCGCGCACGTTTGGAGGACATGCGAGGAGCGCGCAGGCAGAGACAGGCGAAATGGGCAAGACGAGGGAAGGGGGAAAAGGCTGCTGCAGATGTCAGGGTGGGGGGCTCTCGTTCGTCCTCCCCCTTTCTGCATCGATCGGACAGACACACACACGCATACACAACACTGCCGCTGCCGCCAAGGGAGAGGGGGTTAACGACCAGAAAGAGATGCAAGAGTGTGTCCAGATAAGAGATGCCTATTGAGAGAGCGGGGAAGGGGGACAGTGCTTGCGGGGGAGGGAGAGAGAAAGAGAGACCGACCAACTGCTAGGCCCAACTACTGCCGAGGGCGTGGTCTTCTCACTCTCTGACGGTCAGAAGACAACAACAAGAGAAGCAGTGAACTCGGGCAGAGCAGTCGGACACGCGATCAATTGAGAAGGAGGGGGGGGGCGAGGCTGCGCGCAAGGCACCACTCACATAAAACCAGCGAGCGCGGAGGGGGGAAAGGCGGGAGAATGAAAGGAGGAGGAGAGGCGGAGGCTGGGGAGGTGAGAAAGGGAGGATGCGAAGCCGTGGCCTGGCCAGAGCACAACAGCAGACCCATCCACCCGCCACCACCCGGCTACCCTCCTCCCTCTGAGCCGGAAGGCGGTCAGCCACTCGACTACAATTTATAGCGGCCCATAAAACGGCACACACGCTCACTCCCTTAGGCTAAGGAGGCGGACAGGGGACGACGACCTAGCAGAAGCAGTCGCTCTCGGATCGGACGTGACACCTGCGAGCGAGAGAGAGAGACCAATCTCATTGCATCGTCTGTCCGTGTTGCGGAGTTTGTGAATGCAGTAAGAGTGCGTGAGAGAAGAAGATGAAGAGGAGGAGGACGCGACGAGTAGCAGCAGGAGGAGGAGAGCTACGACGAACACATGGGATATGCATGCATGCTGCTTCTCGCTCGCTCGCTCGTCCGCTTAGATGTCGTCATGGTGGTGGTGGTGGTGCTCGTGGCCCCAGCCTCCGCGTCGAATCATCTTCAGCGGGTGTGGACCGAGACGTATGTTGTACCGGGCGCCCAGCTGCAATACCACGCACTATCCACACGCCCAGTGGGCAGCAGCGGCTCACCTTTTCGAACTTGGTAAAGTCGTCCTTGCGGGTGATGCACGTGAAGTTGATGATGATGCAGAGGACCAACAGAGTCTGCATCATTATTCGCATTCCAGAAAGAGAACAACAAGTCACTGCCAACCACGGCAAAGAGGGGTCCGACCACGAGTGGGGCTGCAAAGTCGGCGAACTCGAAGTCCTGCTTCGGCATCTTGCCCTTCTACCGCACGACGACACTAGTCCTGCAATCGAGCGTGCTATGAGACCATTGCTCAAAGGCGAGTTTCTCGTTGGGGGAAGGATGGGGGGAAGGTGGCGGGAACAGAGAGACCGACCAAGAGCAGTGACGCCGTTGCCGCCGTCCGTATGCGTCCTGAGAATAACCGGGTTCGCACTACGGCACACGGCAACTACCACCAAACGAGCGAGCGACGCAGACTCGCTTTAGTGATTCGTCGTCTTATCTCTTCTCTCGCGCGCGGGTCCCTCTGCATTGCCTTCCCCTCTTCCTCCTCCTCCTCTTGGCACTCAATCGACCGGCACTCGCGGAAGAGAGGGAAGAAAGCAGGTGCGCACGTCCGACGCGCCGACTCCATTCATCACCATCAAGGCCGTAATCGCATGGCGGCCCGGGAGAGTAGTCCGTCGACCAAAAACAGAACCCGTGCAAGAAAGGGCTAACGGAGTCGTACGCTGGTCTAAATCGACAGAGAAACGAGTGGGAAGCGCTCGGTACGCGCCTCGAGGAAGGTCTGGGCGAGTTGAGTGCGCGCTCTAAATTAAACGGACGTCCGGCTGTTGCCCGTCGGTTCCCCCAAGAAGCTCTGCTTGGTCTGTCAAACTATGGGCAGCTCGGAAGGAAGAATAGGAACATGGCGAATGCAAGGAGGAGAAGGGAGGAGGGGGGGGGGGTTTGAGGAGCAGAATGGAGAAGACGAGCGGCAGCAACGATGACGGCGACGACGACAAACGATTGCGCGACACGCGGCTCAACGCCTAAGACAAAGGCAAAGAAAAGGCACGTAGAGGGGGAGACGCATACACACACACACCACTCTAGATGTGGCATCTAGCTACTCGCATATGCGTGCAACCATAGACAACGTCGACCGCCCCACGACCGACAATCTCCTCATGTCACGAAGATTGCTTTCTTCGGCACTGGACTACCCTGGGTGTTGCATCGTCTGCAGTTTACTCGCGACCATCTTCATTTGCAAAGCGCGCGTATCCACAACGCCGCCGCTGGTCTTTGCCACTCCGGATCCTCGTTGCACGTTCGAAGCCTTGTATTTCTTTCAGTTCGAGAGCGATTATCATGCGCATCACGTCCGCTAGTGCCAAGAGCCGACCTGACTCGCGCAGTTCGGTCGGTGTCGGAACGCCCGATGGAGCGGCCGTCGAGCGTATGCACCCGCGAAGTTGATTTTGAGATCTTCCCTTCCAGGCAGACGCCGCGAAGACTCGACCATGTCCGCAGCCACGCCACTCCGCGCCAATCACTCAAACAATGTCAACTCGACGATCACATCCACGCTTCATGTAACGTGTTTTTGAGAGTGAAAACTTTGC
>JACMII010000204.1:2983-13716 GCA_014805405.1 Bunonema sp. RGD898 | reverse complement strand
CGTAGACAATGGACGACGACACCGAAAATGAGACGGACAGTCCGACAAACACATGCAACATTCCACACGAGAAGGCGGCGGCGGCAGGATTCGACCGCTGCACTACGCACCAGAAAGCCACTCACTCCCCTCGTCAGACGCCTCTCCGTTCGCTCACGGTTGGTCATCTCCCGTCATCTGTGCACTCGGACAGAGCGCAAGCCGCCACGCCATTGCCCCCACCCCTCGTTCCGTTTCGGACATCCAAACGACCGGAGGGGGAGAGTGAGAAGTTGGCTGGATACAAAAATCAATAACCAACGTTTCGGACGACCAGTCTCGTGTGAGCACGTCGGGAGTGGGGAGGGCGAGTGCGATTCGTCTGCACATATGGTCTACGCACTACTCGGCATCCACCTATAGCATGATTACAAGGCCGCCACCAATTAGCTATGGAACAATGAATGCGGCGGCGGTGGCGGCGCTCCGGTCCCGCACCCGATGCGAGACTGGTGCAGAGTGAACGCCTGTGCGAGTGCATGCGACCCGCCATCTCTGCTACTTGCTGCTGCCGCCGCCGACGACAACGACGACGACGACAACGCATCATCATCATCATCATCATTCCTCGCGTCTCTCTCTCTCCTCCACCATCCCGGTCAAAGCCACGCACCAACCGCACAGCTGCTATCATCGATCCGATCCAACGATCTCGTGTGCGAAGGGCCAGCTCGACGGCGATGGTCGACGATCGTCTAGGAGCAAGAAAAAGGAGGGAGGGCAAGGTAGAAGAACACCGATTATGTAGAAGACAGGGAAGGGGAGAGGAGGCGGCAAAAAAGTGCGACGCACCTCGACGCGGCGCCCATCACAAAGCCCTCCTCTCGCGCCCATGTCTGCATGCTCCAATGATGAATGTGATATGAAGGAGGGGGAGATTGGACGAGGTGGTGCGAATGTTCCCGATCTTTCTCCCCTCCTACCGGCGTGTTGACAGTCGTCGTGCGGAAGCGAACCAGCCGGCCAGCGCATAGCCACTGGCTCGCCCTGGCAGTGAGGAGGAGGATGATGATGATGAGTGTCGTGTGCATGCAACTGACTGGCTCATGGAGAGCGGGGATCCCGATGTTGGGGCAAATCGAGAAGGTGTCTGCAGAGAGTAGGATGAGTGGTCGGTTGCGCCCGTGCCAGTTGGAGTCGGTCTGGCGGCAACTCCATGTGTGCCTGATGTCCAACACTCCCACACTACAAACACATGTGCGGCGGGAGGCCGAGCCGCGTAAGGGTGCTGATGAGTGTGGTGGCGGCGGCGGTGGTGGCAGCAGCACCAGCAGCGGGATTCCGCTATCTGGTTTATCATTGCCCACTAATGGGCAGTTTCCCAGTTGGCTGTTTTCATTCTAGACGACTGGAGGCGGCCGGGCAGCTAACGATGTGTTGCGGCGACACGAGACTCGCCATCAACGAGTGCAGATGCATGCTAGACAGTTGGAAAACAAAGCCATTGAGTTTCCGACCAAAATACCCTGTCTGTCAGTCTGCGTGTGCGTCAACAGAAGCGTAGTTTTTGAGCTTCATCGCGCCGAGATTACCATGCATAAAGGCTTGCGAATCGAATCGTTCGACGGCGAATTGCATGGAGAGCAAGGTGTTGCCTTTGATGTTTCGACTTTTCAATTGTTTATTACTTGAATTGCGATTTAATGCCTGCACGCAATCTCCAGACTACACTATTAGCGGTGAGTCATATTTTTGCAGTTGCCAGTTTTCCTTCTCCATCTCTGTCATCTCCAAGATCATGGAAAATTCGGAGCCACAATAGAAGCCAATGGAGACTTTGATAATGAGACGGATTATCAACACACCGAATAAGTGCTAGAGCACTTGTCAAATAATGACATGGCGTGGAAATGGTCCAAACGTTAATAGCCACGAGATACGCCTTACTAATCAGAACGTCTGTCATCATTAGTGCAGCGCAAGCGTGAAAGATCAATCAATCATCGCTCGTCTCGTCAGGTCAAACGCAGATTCTGAGAAGTGCGGAAACTCTCGAACCAGTCCCGTCGTTCGGATCTCGTTCCCCCATTGTCGACATTCTCGTCGGCTCGTCTCACTCTCCCGCTCTGCTGTTGTTTTGCCCTCTAATTTCCAATTGTGAAACGGACAACGGCAGTACCCGCGCGCATCTGCTCCTGGGAATGGCTCCCACACGAAAGGAGGGGCGGCAAGTGTGGCGATTGCGAAATCAGGAAGAATGAAAGGCGATCGGGCCGGTGAACGAGCCACTCTCCCATCCTCTTCCGTTCGTCCGTCTGCTTTTTCATTGCTCACCAACACTCGTCACACTCTCCACTTGAACGGCTTCCAAAAACGGACGCACGCTAAAGCAAGCATTCTCTTCCATGCCTTGCTATTCGCGCCCCCCTAGCACGGTTTGACTCAGAGACAATACTAGTGGTGTTTTCTTCAGCAAGCATCTTGAGTAGTGCATGTTCTTCTGTGCCAGCAGAAATAGCGACACGAAACGAGGTGCACCACTGTTTACGGAACACGGCATGGCATCCGGAGTGGTTCAATTTGCCAGTGTGTTGTGCCGTCTGAGCTGCAAAGTTCCGGGGAAACATTCTCTCCGCGTGCGGCTGTTTGTGATCTTCTTTACTCTCTTCGAACAAAAGAAGCCAAGAGGCGGTGAAAGTGAGAAAGCCAGCACGGGTCAGAATATCCCCCTCGCTTTGTTATTCCTGTTGTTGGCATGCTACGTCGTCGTCGTCGTCGTCTTGGCCGTTCCCCTTTTGCATCCTGTCTTTCCTACAGTCGTTGCACACCGGAACAGGACAAACATGAGGGCTAGCGCTTCTCCTCTCTTTCTCTCCCCCTTTCCCGTCTTCCTCGCCCCCAATGTGTCGCGTTGTTTGTCAATGTCTGCCGTGCGCGGAAATTCGATCTCTCGAGGCGCAAAGTCTTGTCTTCTCTCTTCTTCGCACCTCCCCCCTCCCCTGCTTTCCATAGTCCGCGCACGAGACATTTTCCCACTACATACACCGCCATCACTTAGCCTCGATTTCCTCTCTTTCTTCTAGTGTGACGAGGAGAGAGAAAAAGGCGGCGGCCGTGCCAATTGACCCACATACTTGTGACGGCGGACCCACAAGAAGTGGCTATTCTTTCTCGCTTCGAGCAGAGGGCGTCAACTGTCCGTTCTGACTTCCCCGCTTCGTCGCCAGTCATTCATCTTTCTGAGCGCTACACGCTCGCGAAATGAAAGAGGCTAGTCGTCTGTATCAGAATGTTGCGTCCTTAATAAAGGCCGTAAGTGTTCAGTCTCTCGGAATCTTTCTGCTCCTGTCGGCTGTCAGACCCGTCAACGGATACATCTTCAGTCCGTCAGGTTGTTTGACGCGCAAGATTGCTGAATTGTCCGCAATGAAAACATGTCTAGTGGAGTGGGAATGCGATGCTGAACATGGAATCTTGAAAATCAACGTCGTCAGTGCGCGTCCATTTCGAGGGCGGATTGTTCCCAGATCCATGGCTACGGACTGCAGGTAAACTTCCACGTCGTTTACGGTGGTGCAAGTGGGCTAATGTTTAGTGTCATCGGAAGCGGAGCCACCAAGACCCAGATGGAGATCTACTATGGCCCGAATGCGTCGGAAAACCAGACCTGCATAGCTGGTTTCTCTGAGGTTATTGACCATCAGTTGTCGAAATATTTCCGCCAAAATGAGATAGAAATCCGAAGAGTTCGAGGCCGAGCTGGAAATTCACGAGCACTCTGCACTAACCTTGGAACATGATCGGGCTGCACGAGTTGCATGTCCGGCGCCGATCGGAACGAAGCCGACGCAAAAATCGACGCCCGAGATTCCAAATTTTAGCATGCACCTGATGGACGGATCGGAGTTTGTGGTAATCCGAGAGCGTTCTTACGAGAGTCTCCCGAAATGTGTTATAGACAAGTGGAGAAACCGTCTTTGGACACTCGTACAATCTTCGCATCAAGATGGCGTATGGTTTTTCCTCCCATACATATGTACAGTTTGACTACGTAAAGTTCCCCCAACGCTGCTTTGACCTCGTTTCGAGTGCACGACTGCTGGACGTCTTCAGGACAGCCGAATGGCAGTGTTCAGGTTTGCAAACTGCAAAGCAATATGACGTCTCCGTTCAGCTACACACCTCACTCGGCTGTGCGGTGATGTCGTCGCCCCGAGAGTTGGTGTCCGAGTGGGCGTACTCCGTGAAGGCTGCAGACGCAAGACTCTCGTCAATGTTTCGCTTCGGAGAGACGGACTTGCTCGCGATTGGATGCAAAGTTACACTATGTCCGTCGACGAACTGTCAGGTAGCTTTGGCGTTGCATGAAACGCGTCGCGCTATATGAAACGCGTCATCTCTTAGTATTCCTGCGCAACAAAAGAGCTGGTCGCCTCGAAATTCCCGCCAAAGGACGCGCCCGCTCCGATCTCGGTCTACACCACCGTTCGAGTGCGTCGCGCGAATTCGGCCCAGTCAACGGGGAAATCCGGTCTCGTGTTACGCGTTCCATTCGCAAATGATGCTTGCCATTGTCAGACCGCTGCCCGACACTCAGAGGTTCCTCCAATCTTGGAGGAACACTTCTGGAGGCCAAGGACTTGCGAGCATTGTACTTTCTCTGCATCACACTGTGCATTCTCTTCGCGGTCGGCTGTCTACTGAACGTTCTGCTCTGTCTCTTCAGGGCGCACGACCTGAGGTACGGCTTTCCACGCGTTGCAGCACGGACCTCCCTCCCTTGTCAGCACGCTTTTCCCGCTTCCCAGCCGAGGAGGAGGAGGAGGCGGCGCGGTCACCACCACGGTCGGGTCGATGAGCGGAAAGGCGGCGGCCGACTTCTGGCTCAGAGATCATCAGCCTTTCTGTGATTACATTTACGGTAATTTGAAATTGCCACGTGGTCAGGCTTCGATCCAGCGACCTCCCAATCGATCCCGGTCGTCACCGCTCAACCTCCCATGCTATTGGAATCGTCGGCCGCAAGTCTTGCGATTTTGGCGGCCTCAACATCGTCCGCATCTTCCTCCCCAGACTCAGTGTCGATCTTCGCGACTGGACCGCCGTCCGTGCCGCCGCCGCCTCCTCCGCCGCCGCCGCCACCACCGCCTCCTCCACCACCACCGCCGCCAGCCTCGATGCCGATCGGGAGCCAGCAACTCTTGTCCTATCACTAACAGGATGCAACAAGTGCAATGCCAATGAACCAGTGCGCGCGCATAATCATCATTTACATCATCATCACCATCATCATATCGAAAAGTACACCGCTGCTCACGTGTGATATGGAAGCGATCATTCCGCCGTGCTACCATAAACCTAGCATCATTTCATTGAGGCTTACAGTGTTGTCGTCCATTATTATTATCAGATATAAGATAGCGACGCGGCTCGAAAGCGTCACGATGATCTCCAGCTTGTACCATATTCTCATAAGCTATACAAATACGAATTCCTCCCCAACTCTGCGATAAACGCTCCAACTGCGTTCATTCCATTTCGCGGGCTCGCATCCCGATCGGCACGCTCCACAGCAGAGATTCCCAGAGGAAGCATTTTCGTCATTACCTGATGACTATGATGATACGCCTGAATGAACTCTGTGTACTTTCGCTCTGTTATCTTCTCCTCTTCCTCACGCTCGCCGCGTCGCCGAGTGACGTGCACGTGAAAGGGAGAAGGGAGTGCAGCTCAAATTAGTCCAATTAGACTGGTGGCTCGGCGGGGACACGTTTCAGACTCCTCTCTCCAAAGGGAAGGAGGAGCAAGAAGGGTAGGACGGCACGATGCGCACGTCATTCGTCGTGCAATTGTGGTGCTGTCGATTGAGTCTCTATGCCTGCGTAGTAGCAAGAAGATCAAGAAGTGGTGGCGTCATTTCTGCCCGCGAACTCGGGTTCATGTCGAGCGAGTGACGACGAATCGAGGTAAGGGTGGTGCAGATGAAATTTGAGACATCCATGAGGCGACTGATTCAGTCGTTCTCCGTCACTCTTCTACCTTGCTCACCCCCGTGCGTACGTCTGCAACCGTCGCCGCCCCTCAAGTGGACGACGATGACGAATTCCGTCGGGCTGACAAACAGCGAGCGCACTCAGAAGCCGAAGGGCGGGGGTGGGAGCAGCGATGACGAGCGGTAGGGACGAAGACGATTTTGGGAAATTGTCGTCCCGGAGAGGGTTGGCTTTCCCATTTCGGGGAAACGCCTCGGGGAGCGGTCGAACGCGGTGCGTGCTAAAAAGAACGAAGCGCCGTCTGACATTCGACCCGGCACTTGGTTGACTTTGACGCCACTGCACCGCCAGCTCTCGGGGCTTTAGCGACACTTGTGGACTGGGGGGAGGCGCTTGTGTCGGAAACATGTTCGTCGATCGTGTGTGGCGAGGGATTTTGAGCTCGAAACTCGACGGTGGCCTGTCTGTCATCGCGACTGACAGGCCGCCGATCATTGCACGACGGGCTAGCGGCGGTGGCGGCGGCGGCGTTCCCAGAGTCAAGAGGCTTGCTCGATCGGCGGCCCGCTCGCCCGTCGGTCGGCCTCTCGACTCTGGCTGTTTATCCTGCAACAGTCGTTTTTTCATGGCGCATGCTCATCGTCTCGGCTCGTTTGTTTCCCCCCCCCCTCTCAGCAGGGTACGTTCTCCGTTCCGTCGCAGCAGATAAAACGATGCACATCCAGCAGTGGGTCATATGCACACACACACACGCGTCCTCAGCACTGTGATGTGTGTGTGCGTGTGTGTGTGTGTGCTGACGTGGGCCTGCTCGCTTTTCTCTCCCCCTCACTGGCCGTTCCACCCCCGCCGCCCTCTGCTCTGCTCTGCTCACTGCGCCTCCCGAGAGAGCGCCCGATCGCCGGAGAGCCAGCCAGACAACCAGACGGCTGTTTCGAAACGAAGCGAGGCGCAGGGGAGGGAGAGGGGGGAGGGGGAGGGGAGAGGGAGAAGGGAGGGGCGACGACGGCGGCGGCGACGGCGGCGGCTATCATCCGGCCCGCCCCCGCGCCCCACCGCGTCAGTTCGCTCCTCGCTCGCCGGTCGGCAAGGATACGAGTGTCGGCGGCGGGATGAGGAGAATGGAAGGTCAGAGCGCCGAGGACTACTGCTACTCGTATTCATTCGTCCTTCTTCATGTTCTCACCTGACACGTCAACGTGGTTGGTCTCAACTCTTTCATTTTCGCCACCCGCCCGCAGTCCCTTCTCACAGCCCGGCGCTAGATGAGTTGCAGCACAGACGTAGGGCGAGCCAATGCGGTACGACGGTGGGATTGCGCGCGAAGAAGGCGGCGGCACATAAGTCTATGAAATCACCAGGGTCGATTATTTTGCGCGCATCTGCTAATCTTCATAGCCAGAGCGACAACACTAACGGTGAAATCCGCAGTGCATGGTGTATCGCTCGATTGGCGCTACACTAAGGATTTTCGTAAGCATGGTGCGGATATATAGGTAGGATAAGGTGGAGTTCTCAGCGCATTCTATCGTTGATTGCTTGTGAAAAAGCCAGAGAGATTGAGTTGACCAATTCTTGCAAGTGGGAAAATCAGGTCCATTTGGGGGTGGAGTGGAAGGATGTGTGCGCGGAAAGGATCACCGCATCCGATGACTATAAGAAATTGGCGAACTAGGCCACAGATGCTCAGTCGTAGCGGCGAAGAGGGAGGAGAAGGAGGAGGAGAGAGAGGAGGAGGGGGAGGGAGAGTATGATAGCAGAAGCCATTCAAATCTTTTCTTGATTCATTCGCCAATGAATGTGATGGCGATCGAACGAAGACGACGGCGGCGATGCAGCCATTCGGACTGTACAAGGCCGGCACTCACCACACAGCAGTCCTGCGCGTGTGTGTGAAGAGCGCTTTGTACTGACGAATGACTTATTCGCCTAGTCCAGCCCCTTGTCGCCAACTACTCTGCTATCGCTCGATCATCATATTCATCCGGTGTCACTTTTCTTCCTAGTAAATCACTGCTACACACTGCTAACGCCCCTCTTCCATCGCTACTACTATTGCGATCGCACGCAGGAAATACGAGGATCTTCTGCCGGACGCGCGCATATTCGAAATGCAACGTTGCTGCCTGGGATGACCAGGATGGTGTCGACTTGTAATCCCGCGGAGTAGAAATATTCCTTTCCATAATACATTGCGATTTGCAGTCGTCCTTTTCCAGACGCTTCGAAAGGCTGTTGCTGCATACACACCGAGCCGACTACGCATCACACCATCGGCTCGTGCTCTCGTGCTTTCGCAACATCAATAGACACGCGCCGATTTGAGGATGACGTGAGCGGCGACAACTAGGGCGAGCGGACGTGGCGCAGCGTCGATCACCACCGAGACAGCGCGATCGGGATTCGACGTGGCTACGGAAGACAGGCACTGCGTGGGGAATGGCGTGGTCGCCAAACAACAATAGTGTCAGCAACGGCTTACGCCAGACGGGAGACACAGAGCCCTTGCCTAGTAGTCTAAGTGCCGCACGACTCAAGGGGAATGTGCACGACGGGCGACCCGATATGCTTACAGACAGTGGCGCCGCGTCTGACTCGCGAGTACGTGCCGTTCGTACGTGGCAAATGCAAAGTGTGATGAGCGCTCTCTGACGGTGTTTGCCGCCGGCCGGGTCACGTCCGCCCGCCGCAGTTATGATGGGACGAGATGCTGTGTAGCGCAGAAGGAAGTCTTATCTCCTCCCTCTCCTCGTTTCATACTCACTCATCTCATCATGAGGATTGCGAGCTGCGGTCGATCGATACGTCGCCGCCGCCATTGTCGTCGCGGCAGTCCGACCGTGAGATAGACCACCACGAGCGACTCGACTTTCCCGACCAGTCAAAGCTCTCTGCGCGACGTGGCACACGAGACTGAACACACGCGGAAGTGGGTGATACAGTGGCGGCGGCGGCGCCATGGTGCTCGGCACTTTCACACTGCTGTTGTTGCCTATCGTGTTTGCCAACCGACGACGACGTCGACGGCAACGGCGACGAGGACGGTCTGAGAGGGAGAGAGGGCGAAAGAGAGGAACGTGAAATCGATGCGCTCCATGACGTGGCGTGGCGGCACACACACACACATCGACGCGCACGCGCGCATTGATCGAGTAATCCGGAGGAAAGGCGCACACATCGAGGGGAGGAGAGTGAGCGAAACGCACACACACAGACAGACAGACAGACACAGTCGCAAGCATCTTTCGGCGCTCTGCACAGGAGACGACGCAATCGATAGCGCCCGCTCATCTCGTCGCCATCTCCATCATCGCCATCGCCATCATCGTCATCGTCGTCGTCGTCGTCGTAGCGGCGCCGCGGCCGCCACTTGAACGCCACGAGGCTTTTTTGCACGCGCGCGCGCGCGAGTCCCCAGCCCATCGCGTCGATCCGAGCGCCCGCCGAAGGCAAGCGACCGACGTTCGCTCGCCCTCCCACGAGGATTTCCCACGCCACGGTGACGAGCAAGCGGCGTCCCATGCATGTTTTGGGTACATCGTGTGTGACACACACATCCCCCGCTGACACTAGATCTTCGACGGGCGATGTGCTCGCTCAGACAGCGCGCGAGTTGACGACGACGACGACGACGATGCTGATGATGTGAGGGAGAGACGTGTCGAGGTAAGAGCCGTCGAATTAAAGCGCGCGTGCGGCGTCGCACGATCGCTTTCTTTTCTTGTCGATTGTCGATTGTCGATTGATGATGATGATGATGCAAGTCTAACAATGGTGGTTCGCGGAGACCGACCGACCGCCGGCGGGCGTCGCTCACAGCAGGTGTGTGGTGAAGAAGGGGAAGGATGCTGGCCAGACACGCGATTCCGTTCGTCTCGGAATAAGCAGTCCCGAAGCTCTCGCTACGCGTTGCACCACCCAAACCCCCCTCGCGTAGTCAGTTCCCTCTCCGGGTCGGCGGTAGAGGAGAGGGGGCGGTATTCGTGGAGTTGTGATTTCACGCTCAGATGTCTCTCCCAACGTGGTAGAACGCCTTCTCCCTTCTCCTCCTACGCCCATCCATCTATCTGGTCGGTCGGTGTCGTTGCAGCAGCAAGCGCCATGCGACTCGTCACGATTTGTGCATTTCGACTTGGTCATGTGCAGCCTGCGTTCGGTCACCTTGAACGCAGTCGCGTCGCAGCATTACCATCACTTCCTCATCCTTGTATTGTGTCGCGCGGGCGTGCGCGCTGTTCCCAATTGACTGCTGCTGTTGCTGCTGGCGCAATGGCGTGCTAGTTGGCTGCCGTCAGCAGTGGCGATTGGCGCCGATTTACGTCGCCGCGCACCACCACCACGGCTGCTCTCTCTCTCTCTCTCGTCCGCCCACCCACCCGCCAGCTCGTCCGTCCGCCCGCCCGTCCGCCCGCTCTATTTGCGGCCGTGGACGGACCGTTCTTCCACTGCGCGCGTGACAGCTCCTCTGTTCACTTGCAAGATGCAGCGACGGCGGCGGCGGCGGCGGCGACGCAACTGGCAGACGCCGACCGGGAGAGGAGAGGAATCTGTGCGTGTGCGTCTCTCCCAATGCGCGCGCATGTCGCGCTCCATCTCTAATCTGCGCGCCCAATCGACAGCGCTGCCGATGGCGCCGCCAACCGCACACAACAGAGGTGGAGAGCGGACGGACGGAAAGAAGCGAGTCGCCAGGCAACGCCGCGTCGTTCCCCGCCCAGGCGACGACGCCTCATCAACGGCTGCCGCTGCTGCTGCTGCTGC
>JACMII010000203.1:16478-31712 GCA_014805405.1 Bunonema sp. RGD898 | reverse complement strand
AGGTACCAGTCCCGATCAGGTCAGATTGTGTTGAGAAATAGCAGTCGCACAGATTCGTCGTCTACCCCGATACTGACGACACCGATTTCTACCGATCGGTCACTGACCCCGCCCTAAAGCGAGTGGCAATGGCGTCAATTAGTTGGAGCGATAGTCATTGTGTGGATATCTTGGTCGACGACAACTTGCCCCTTCTGCTTGTGAAGATCAAGGACATAACGCCGCAATTAACAGCATACCCCATGCGACGGTAAGAAGAAGGGAGAGAGAAAGAGATTCCCGGTGTGGGACTGCACGCCTGTGTGATTTGCGTTTTGTGGCGTGTACGACTTTGACTTTGAAGTCTATCGAGCAATTTTCGCAGAGCAAATGACTTGATCACACACAGAGAGATTCGTATTTTCTTTTCCTTCAGCAAACTCTACAAAGAGCGGGAACGTCTGAACCGGGCACTGGCGCTTGTTCAACCGACCGCTATCAACTTCCTGCTCAAGTATCCCCCAGAGGGGTTCGAGTACTCGTTGAAGCTGAACCCCAAATACAGCAATACGGTTCGATTTGCGCAGTACCGGTACACTGTTTGAATTGACTGCTTCTTAAACTAGTGGCCGATTGACATATTCACAGGTTGGTGCTGGTCTTCTTCGGCGCCATCTACTTGGGCTGCATTCTGGTCTTTCTCCTCGAGATCATCGTCCACAAGATGGCGAACCGGCTGCGCATGTGGCGCACGCTGGGCACTGCACATATATGATATTGAAACCTGCCGAGGCATCATCATCATCTCTGTCGTACAGGCCTACAGCCACAGTCGATGTGTATGAAGAACACCCGCTTGTGTGACTCGTATTTAATGTATCCTGTTCGCCCACCGAACACGCGATAACCGTAACATTGTCAACACTACACTTCCACATTCTCAATAGTTCGATGCCCAACTCTTGAATCGTGCAAAGTGTTGCGGATTCCACTTCACGACCATCAATACTCATCACCACACACAACAAAGATCAATAGTACATTCCGTTCATCTACCTCTTTTTGCTTCTCCCAATACACTACCAAAAGGAAGGAGAGTCCACATGTAGCATCAGTTACTGGAGACTCACCAAGAGGCGCAGCCAAATGAATGCAACTTGTTAGTTGCCGCCGCCTCCTCCTCCATACGCCATCGTCGTTCTCTCCATGAAGCAGTCGAGAGATACGCGACGGGAATTTCTGCTCACGCTACTGGGAGTATTCTAAAAAGCCGGACTGCTGGGAACGAAGGAAGGATCGGTGGAGTCTGTCGCCGCCTGCGTCGACCTGGCGAGAGAGGTTGGTGCGGTCGGATCGAGACACACAGAATAGCTATGGCAGAGCTAGAGGACAGTGTTCTCTGGGATTGGGGACACAGCCTTCTCCCTGGCCGGGTGGATAAGTCCCCCCACTCGATGCAGTGACGTCGGCGCCGCGAGCGCGAGACTCAGAGGCGGCGTGAGAGTTGTGTGCGAAGCAACGGTCCATTGCGCTTTCCCTCCACTCTGACGGAGTCGTCGCGGCTGCGAACTGCTGGAGACTGCTTTCCTGCACTTGTGTTCCATTGGATGATGACGGTGTTAAATACATGTGTAATGCTAACGCCGACGTCGTCGACTGCAGGCAGAATCCCTTTCGGCCCGTTGCCGTATGGTGGTGACGTTATTCGGCATCTCTCCAACTGTTGACATCTATATTGGTCTCTCTTCACTCATGATGACTCCCGCTCTCTCCCGCGCGCGCGCGTTCTCTGCCCCTCTCGATCTGGTAGCTAATTCTGATTTTATGGCGCGCCTGCGTAGACGTCGGACGGACACTGGAGCACACGCGCGGGGCGGAAGCCCCATGTTTGCTCTTCTCGTCGGCAGTCTGCATTTGGGCATTTTCTTCGTCGTCCTCGTCGTCCTCCTCGTCGTCGTCGTCCGCTTCTTTCGACCACGCTACCCTAGCAGGGGGGTCGATTTATCTGGCGTCCCCAAACTGGGACGCGTATTCACCGCAGGCGGCCCCATTTCCTTCATCACGTGTGGGCGTTCTTTGTGTTTACCCCCCCCCCCGGTTAAAGAGGCTCCTCATCATCAATAAGTAGCTTCATGCACGGTGAACTGCGCCGCCCATCTCTGCTGGCCTCCAGATTTGTAGTGCACACGTCGCACCGCCGCCGCCACCACCAGACATTCCTTCGGAACTGTGTGCAAAGCAATTGACCACACGGCCCCACTCGCGAGATTCCGGTACGCCCTTCATTCGACTGCGGTTGCAGTGCTGCTTATGTCGGAGTGTGTGGCCTCGTCATAATATTTACCGCTTGCTCTTCCCCCTCGTCGGAAGCGCCTCCTCGTCGTCATCGCCGTCCTCCTCCACCTCGTGTACTTCCCTTCTGTACAGGCTGTTCGAGTGGTTTGTTGTCGCCATAGATACGCCTCGTCTTGCCTGCAACACAGTGCATCTTCTTCTCCCTCTCCTCATCGTTGTCCCTTGCCGCCGCCGCCCTGAATTTAGTCAACCAGGCATCCACTCCGCTCACGCCCACGTGCGCTTGTCTGGCGTGTTCATCTCCCTCTCTCTCTCGCTCTCACCCCCTCCCGGTGATCGATCGATTTGATTCTGCTGCCCAACCTTTCCTGTCCCCCCGTCTCTAGGCCGTGTGCGCGCGTGTGCACGCACTAAGCCGACTGTGCAGCATCAGCAGCAGCATCAGGTTGTGTCGGGCGGTCGCTGCGGCAGTGTCATAACGCGTGGTGTTTCCTGTACACGTTCTCTGCGGCGGCGGCGGCGGCGGCGACGACGACGACGACGGGAGAGATGCCGATGACAGGCGGCTGTCTGTCGGCCCGCTCGCTCGTGGCGGGCTGGTGGCGAGGCGGGCTGGATTCCCTCCTCTTTCAGTTCGTCTTCCCGGTCCAGTTCGCGTTTGGCGTCGCGGGCAACGCACTGGCAGCCTGGACGCTCGCAGCGGACGAGCAGCCCAATCGCGCCAATGACATGGTAATCGGGTGGGTGGTGGTCGTTGCAACGTGCAGAGATTGGACTGCTAATGGCCAGTAGGGGGGGGGGCGAATCTCGGAGCCGCATAGCTTGCCAACCAACCAACCAACTAACCGAGCGGGGGGATTTGTGCGCCTGCAAAACGCAGTCCTCCCCAGTTTCGTGACGACCAACAAGCGCACACAAGAGTTCAGTTCACTGGGGTCCACGCGAGCGGCGGACGTCGTAGAGAGTTACCGCCACGTGTGTAGACAACGATAATCGAATATGGTCCTTGAGCTGTGGGCGGTCTGCGTCGCCGACGCGCTCTTCCTCGTCCTGATGGTGCCGCACGCGCTGGCGGCGTGGCCGTCCTTCGCGGCGTCGCTTCCCTTCCGGATCCTCTACCTGAAGAGTCGTCAGCACGCCGCCGCTCTGGCGAACTGGGCGTCGGCCGCGGCGCTCTGGTTCATCCTCGCCGTCTCGGTCGAGCGCGTCCTGGTGGTGTGGAACCCGCTGAGGGCGCACACCTACTGGAGCGGCGCGCACCGCCGACTGGTGCTCGGGTCGATCTGCGCACTGACCGGTACAGCTGCTCGGTTTCTCGGCCACTCACAATGTAGTTAGCGTGCATGTTTGGACTGCCAAATGAGAAAAGTGACGAGGATGATGAGGGGGAGAGATTTCCGGTCTCCTGACGCTCTACCACCACGTCGAGTACGACTGTCGTCTGGTGTGGTTCTGCAACGGCACGCAGGTGGTGGACGTGTGCGCGCCGAGCGACGAGGACCATCCGGCGGACGAGGAGAACTGGGAGAACATCCAGCACACGCCGCGCGCGCAGCTCATCGTGCCCTCCACCCTCCTCAGAACCTATCTCCGCGCGTCGACCGTCACAAACGCGGTGCTCGTCGTCTTCGGGCCGATCGCGTGCGTCGTGGCGCTGAACGTCCTCCTCCTGCGCGTGCTCGCCCATCACCACGGCGCGCCCCGACGTCGAGAGCTCTCGGGCAGGGGCGCCGGAGCGGCGGACTCGGCATTTCTCAATGTACTCTCTCTCTCTTTTCTGGGTGGTTTATCGCCGCCGCCGTCGCCGTCGTCACATGATCGGATTCCTAGCGTCGTCTGCGCCGCGTCACGCAGACCGTCGTCTGGGTCGGTCTGACGCTGGCCGTCACGCAGACGCCGTCCGCCGCGATGGCGCTCGTTGAACTCTACTACCACCACCACGTGGGCGATCGGTTCTACGCCGTCTACAGCGTCACGAACTGCCTGGTCATGACGGGCAAGACGACGAACTTCATCGTCCTGGCGGCGGCGAGCTCGCACTTCCGGCGCAAGTGTGCCGCGCTCTTGCTGAAGCGATTCCCAATGGTAGTGTCGCTCGCTCGCAGTGAGCCGTTAATTTCCAGCTACATCGATCCGAGTGGGTTCGGTCGTACAGTGGCTATCAGCGTACGAGCAGCGTCCAAACCAGCGTCGCGGTGCCGCTCAGCATTCGGCGCCAGCTCTCGCTGCGGTCTCGGCAAGCTTCTTCTTCTTTGTTCCACGCGCTTTTCTTCAGCTCGACAAGTGAACGATTCGAATTGCCCCTGGTCTTCGGCTCGCCGTCCTCGTCCCGATCGCTCACCCAAAGCGGCGGGAACAGCGGCAGCAGGAATCACCGCTCGATCAACAGCCGTCATCCCCACAACAGCAATAACAACAACAACGGCAGCAGCGGCGTTAGCAGAAACAACAACAACAGCAGCAGCAGCAAACGTCTGGTGTCTTCGGACGAGCGAAACGCCCTATCTCTCCCACTAACGTCGATGCGATCCCCGGCTCGCTACTCGATCCGATCGATGCCTCGCACGAAGGTGCCGACATCCATGGGCTCGAAGAAGCGTCCCGATCATCTCGAGAAGCAGGACTCGGTCGTCACCGCTCCGCTAGCGGAACCCGAGCGAGTATCCCTACTTTCACATCACTCGACCGACGGGCAGAGCGTTATTCTGCGAAGCAGTGAAAGCAGTGTTCGCTCCTCATCGTCAACTTCCTCTTCCTCGTCGTGACGCCACCACCATCGCCACCACCACCACCACCATCATCATCATCACCACCACCACGACCCAGCACTACTCAGAAGTCTCCCGCAAACATTCCCCCCTCCGACTCGAGAAATGCGTACACGCGGTGCCACATTATTACGGGCTAGCCCGGTCGACTGCTCGAGTCTCCTCTACACGAAGACACATCATTATCCCCCTCTCATGCGCGCGCTCTCTGCACGTCCTCTTCCTCCCCCAGAAGATCGGACAGCAATCTCTCTATCGCACATCGTGGTCCAAAATCTCCGCAAACCAAAGCAACGCACGCAAAGATTGAGGACGTCCACTCGGCGGACTCTCTCGTTTCACTCGCCCAAAGATGCGCTCACGTGAATCTCCCGGCGGAAATGCACTACGATGAAGTGGCGCACCAACCTCACAATAGCGGCGGCGACGGTCACTGGCCTAGACGATCGAGTGCGAATCCGGCGCGACTCTGAACAATGTCCGTGTCTTCCCCTCCAAGTGATCGTGGACGAAATCGCCCTACGTCCGTCCTCCGCCCATCCTCGGCTGGCAGAAGTGGTTGTTGTTGTTGCGCAGTTCCATCGTCCTCGTTCTCGGCCGCGTGCGTGTTGACGATCAACTGCGACGAGCGTCTCCTGTCCGCGAGCGTCGAGCTGGTCGCGGCCCAGGTGCGGCTCGCATCTCTGCAACTTTGCGCCCTATCTCATCACGCGTCGGGCATCGTCGTCATCGTTCGCTTCCCTGTGTACGTGCCTTTCCCGACAACTTCCGTGCCATTTCCCCGACCCGAAGTAGAGCCCCCTTTCGCCGCTCACACTACATTCGCGAGTTATGAGGGCGTTTGCATGACGAGCGCCACGTTAGCATTCGACTTCCTCTCTTTCTCTCTCTCTCACTCGCTCGGTATCTCCCGATTTGGGGTACATTTAGAAGTAGACATTCTCCCAGAAGACAGCTGCATCGTCTCTCCCCTCCCCCGCCATCTTTCTTGCGGTGCGCACTTGATTTGACGTCAATCGCCATCTGTTCGCTCCTCCCAGCACCTCTCTTTCTCGTCCCCCTTTTCCATCTCGCCCTCGCTGGTATGGCCGGAAGTGTTGCTGCTGCTGCTGCTGTCCGTCTGCACTCTGCTGGTTGCTGAGCCAGAGAGGGAGGCATTCATGTGTGAGTGTCCGCGTGTGATGTCTCTCCCTCTCTCTCACGAGCAGCATGACTCCCATCTCCCGGCGGTAGCGATGCTGGTGTCGACATTTCCCTCGGCCGCTTGCCAATCGGCCGGAAAGCCTCAGACTCTTGGCCGTCTCCATCACATCCTCCCTCCGTCCCAGAGAGAGGCAGACACGGAAAGAGTCTTTGCCGAGCCAGAGAAAGGGGAAGAACAATCGGGCCGAAAGCGAAAGACGGACGGACGGAACTCCCTCGCCCTCCCCGGCACTTCAAACAACGACACACGGCCTGAAGGCAAACGAATAGAGGCAGAGGGTGGCTAGATGGGGGAGAGACCAGGAAGAACAACAGCCGTCCAAAGTGCCAATCGATCATCTCGCCTCGTCATCATCCAGTTCCTCCCTTCTTTCTCTCGTCCCTCAGTTCGTCGCCGCCGCCGCCGCCGCCGCCGCCTCCCACCAGAATAATAGCCGCCGGGCCGACAAGTTCAATTCGAGCGCCGCCGCCCTAAAATGTGCGCCCCCCCCCTCTCTTCCCTCGCACGCCCGTGTCTGGGAAGCGGCGGCACTTTCACTTCGCTTGCCGAACATGGGGAGGGTGCTGGAAATGGAACAGCACCCGCACCCGGAAGCTCTGCGGCTTGCTGTGACTTTTACCCCCCACCCCCTCTTCCGGATCATAGGAAAGGGCGTCGGCACTTGTCACACACAGAGTGATAGAGCAGCTCACCAGGACGCACAGCGTCGACTGACTGACTGACTCGCTGCACTCTCTCTCTCTGGAAATGCGAAGCATGCACACGCGTCATATGCACAGACTTGCTATGAATAAAAGACCCACCTCTGGAGCGTGGTCAGCGTCGTGCCGTGTCCGCCCCCGCCCCCCGTGATTCGACTATGATTATGGTCCGACGACGTCGGGCGCCGGTTCCATTGCTTCGACATGGCCGCCGAGGCCGCTCGTCGGGCGCGTCGGCCGCCGATGGTCGACGACGTCCTTCCGCCGACCGTCCCGTTGCCGCCCTTCGCCAGCACGGCGTAGTAGTAGTTCGGACAGACGACCGCGCACAGTCGACGGCGGAACGATGCCGACGACAGGGAGAAGAGGCAGACGTTCAGGGTTTTCCCCGTCAGGACGAGACTGTTCGCGAAGGCGAGCCAAGCTGCCCAGGCCCTGAAAAAGATCCCTTCGTGTTCTGCAATCCAATACCACCACCGCCATGATTCGCGATTTCTCAGACATGTTTGGCTGCTGGGGCGATTCGGTTTCTTACCTCCCCCTCCCCCTTCCTCCGCCCAGCACCACCGAAATAATGCCCCCCTTTGCAAGCGAATGTTGGTAAACCGACGACCGAACCTGAGGAGCACATTTAGGTCACCATTCTTGCAGCGTTCAATAATGATGATATTCAATTTCACTCGCCTGGACGGTGGCGGCTCCAAAAGCAGCGCTACAAGCGTCAGAAGTGCGGATGGCGTTTGCGTAAGTGTGAACGCCGTGACGATCGCCGCAACGGTGCGCGTCATTCGTCGCTGCTGCTGATCCGCTACAATAAATCCCCCTCCCATAATCATCGTGGTCTAGAGCTGCGCCGCCGCAGAGATTATGCTCACAGGTCGAGTTGCCGTTCGGCGCCAGCGACGCTGCTCTAGTTGGCGAGGGCGCCGGCATCTCGGCGCTCCCGTTCTTCGGCGGATTTGGAGCGGCGGTTGTTGTGGTGGCGGAAAGTAGCAGTTCCTGCTCGGAATGTCGCCGCCTCAGCAGTCGAAGCAGCGACAGGTTTAGCGCCGAGACGACGAACACGGGCGCGATGACACCGACGACCGCGTTTATCTAGACGCGGTCGTGTTCGTTGCAAGTGGACGAAACCAATCGATCGATAGCGAAAGCCCCCTCACCAGCGTGGACCAATGTACAAAAGCCCTGAGCGCCGCAGAATGAGGTGACTTTCTCGATCCGAGCCTCCAGTCCAGTGCATTCGACAAGCAGAGTTGGAGGGACTGCAACGGGCTTGCTCGCTCCGACGTTCCCTGCTCAATCTTCCGTCGTACCTGCGTTCCGTTGCAAAAGTGCTGGACGAAACAGTCGTGCGAGATCGCGTGATACGACGTCAGAACTCCGGCGAAGGCGACGATCAGCGCGATGAGCACGAGACTGTGGCCCACCTACTCATTATTATTATCGTCTGAATTGCCCGAAGATCGTGCACGCGCGCGTACCTTGTTCGCTTTGAGCGACCTGAACGGGTACTTGATGATGAGGAGGCGTTCGATCGATATGGCCAACACGAGCCAGATTGCCGTGACAGAGCACCAATTCGAGACGGCGCCCAGAGCCTTCTTGGCGCCGAAGAACCAGCTGCTCTCTCGCGTGGTTCTTGGAAAACCTCGGCATGATGACTTACAGCCTGAATCGAGGGTTCGCGGCGAGTGGTGGAAAGGCGGCCAGCGCGTGCGGCGCCATCGCCACAAACAGGCCGATGTCGACTAGGGCGAGTGCGGCGAGCAGGTGGTTTGCCCTGAAATCGCGTCCTACTCTCGAATTCTCTGTCTCACTTCCCGTTCGTCTTATTCCTCTTCCCCATAGTTAGCGCTACCTTCCCTTCCCTTCTTCCCCTTCCTCTTCTTCCCCCGCCACTTCCTTGTTTTGCAACCCGCACGCAGGCATAGATCACGCCGTCGTAGCTCTCTCTCTCTCTCCTCCTTCCGCTTCCTTTCTCTTTAATCCGATTTTGTAGTTGTTGCTTGGCGGTCGCGCTCCTCGTACCTCCCCCGCCTCGTGACATCTCTCTCCCGCTCGCTCTTCTTTCGAGCAAGTGTCAAATTCTCGTCCGTCTGTTTGTGCGCCTCTCCGCCGTGGGAGACAGAGAACGCGTAGTGCGACATCTCACTCTCGCTCGCTCGCTAGGCGCTGAAATTGAAACCCGTCCAGTCTGAATGCTCGTCCCTTCTAAGGGTTGCCCCTGAGAGGCGGGGGAGAAAGAGAAAATACCGTCAGCATCATTATTATTTATAAATAACACCACCACAACAACAACAATCGGGATTTGCCCGAAAGTCAATAAGATCAGTCGTTTGATTTCTTTCTTCGAAAGTATCACCTCACTCCTGGTTCGCCGCCCCTATCATCTCGTCAACAATGACGCACAACACCGCCACCACCCCCTCGAGCCCGATAATAATTTCGTCTCGCTCTCTCATAGCACAATTTTCCCCTGTGCAGCGAGCTCGTCATAATTGCGCTAGTCTGCTTGCTCCAGTGCCGCTGCTGCTGCCGCTGCCGTCGTCGTTGTTGTTGTTGTGTGTCTTGTTCCCTCGCAAGCTGCGAAAAGTGTGCCGACCGGCGGTGGCGGTAGCGGCAACGGACATCCTTTGTACCTCGCTCCATCTGGCTGCGTCCCTTTCAAGCTCTCTCTCTCTCGCCTCGAGCTCTAACCCAAAAACAGGGTGGAGGGGAAGGAGGGGGAGAGGGAGCCAATTCGTAATGGGACGGCGAAGAGGGACTCCTCCATCTCTTGACACCAGTCGAGGCAGCCGTCCGTCGGCAGCCGCCATCAAGGTACAAACGAGCCGGGGGAAAATAAATTCGCTCACTCGCCTTACACCTCGTCAGGACCCCCTTCACTCGAGCTGGACACGACGCGCTGCAGGCTCCCCCACACACTCTCACACCTTTCTTCCTTCCTTTCTCCCTCCCCCAAGTTACTTATCTCGTGGCGGTGGCTCGGTCCCGGGGCCCATGGAACGGAACGCCGAGCAATCTCACCAACGTCCGATTCCTTTATGGGGAGAGCGGGGGGAGCAAAACATATCTACATCGCATCGTCATCATCTCCCGCCATCCTCGATAATAATGCCGTAACAAGGTTCTCAGTGGGGGGAGCGGCGTTACTTTGCGTCATTGCGCGACAAGACACAGTCTCTTGCCCACATAAATCGCTACAATCTCTCTTGCTCTCCTTTGACGCGAGTTTTCCCTTGTCCTGCCTGCCCTTCGCTTCCTCCCTCCTCTCTGCCCTCCCCCCTCTCCACCCCTAAAAGCCCCCTTCGTGCCAGTACGCAATCCACCTCCTCTCTTCCTTTCTTCTACGTCTGCTCGTGCTGCCAACTCCGTCTCTCTCTCCATCCAAAACAAGGCTTAGTGGTGCCGGGTTGGTTGGCTGGCTGGCTGGCTGGCCGGCCACCCCCGCTTTGATGTCTCTCGCTCGCTCGCTCGCTCGCTCTCTCCCCGGCTCCAAAACCACTACGACCACTACGCCCAAAGTAGTGGCGTCGGCGAACAAATTCCATTACTAGAAGAAGAGAAGACAGACAGACAGACAGAGAGAGAGAGACCGACCGATTGTTCGCGGCGGCTTGTCCACCGAGTAGGACGCACATCGTCAGCACATTGCCCACGACGGTGGTCGCGAATTGGAACGGGAAGGCGGTCTGCAATTTGCGCTCTCACGCGCCTCATCGGCTCTCTCGTCATCGCATTATCTCGCTTTTCGCTCTCTCCCTGGGGAATTCTCGGGCGCCGTTTACCAAATCAGCCCCCGCGTGCGCGCGCGCCGTCCGCCAGTCCTCGTTCTTCTCGCTCCGACTTCCGGCTCGATTCGTCTTCGTCTCTCTCTCATCCTCTCCCCCGCATACCAAGCACCGTCCTGCTCGTTCCCGTCCTCTTCGAGCGTCTCACGTTCATGCCTGCTCCTCCATTCTGCTTTCTCCGCCCACTCACTTACAAGTAGCCGTTTCATCCACTGTCGCTACTTCCTGCTGACCGTCGGCTTGCCTACTTCCTTCCCTCTTCTCCAGACATCCTTCCTCGTTTCGCTCACATTCCCGCTCCCCTCATCGTCCTTCTATCCATAGTTTCTCCCTCTTCGTCCGTACCTGGTACAGGAACGCGTCCACGTCGAAGACGAGTCGCATCTGGTCGTCGGCGAAACATTTCTGCTGGGCGGCCGGCGATGTTGTCGTGGTCGCCATCGTCGTCGTCGCCGCGGCCATGATACTCGTGGTCGAGTTCATCTCTCTCCCTCTCCCTGCTGCTGCTCGTTCTCCAGGAAGCCTGCTGTCGTGACAGGCGCGCTCCTTCTCTCGGGCGAGAAGAAAGCGTGCCAGCAGCCGCTGTCGTCGCCGCCGCCGCCGCCGCCACCGCCACCGGGGGTGTGTCGCTGGTTCAGTCCAACTCTCCCCCCCCCTCCCTCTCTCGCTCTGCAGGCCCCTCCCATTTCTGAAAGGTCCCTCTCCCCTTCAACCCCACCCACCCCACCCCAGCCGGCCAAGAGTCACACCGAAAACGGCCCCCTTCCATCTGGCCGGCCCGTCCTCGCACCGACCCAGCGACAGGCACGACTCGCCTTGCCGCCCGACCGCACATCCTCATCTGCATGATGAAGCGCGACGACGACGACGACGACGACGGCGGCGGCTGACGTGTAGCGTGTGGGAAAATCCCAGAGTCAGAGTAGTCGCACACCACCGAGGTGCCGGAAGAACGCGAGTGCACGGCCGGCCGGCCAGCTGTTGACGCGCGACGAAACAACGGTAGCCGTGCAGTCGACGACGATTCGTCGTCAGCCGAAAAACAGACGACGGCCTGTCCATCGGGGGATTCCATACAACTCAGACGCACCGACCGACCATTGAACACGACGATGCGCGTGTGTACATGTATAGACGTACGTACATAGCATGCGTACGTTTCAAAAGTGGACTGCGGTCGTTGTCACGTGTGTGGAGAGAGGGGACAACCTCGTGGGTGCGGGCGTGGGGACGAGGCCCGGTGCGAGAAACGGGTCCGTCCAAGAGGCGTGTGAATAAGCAGCGGGCGGGAGGGGGAAGGCAACATAAAGCCGCGCGCACTTGGCCCTCGCGAAATTTCTTCTCATCTAACGGACTCATACTCGAGACGCGCTTCATCCCGAGTCGACAACAACGATCATGATCCTCCTCCTCTGCCGCCGTCGCAACAACAACAACAATCGCAATAACAACATCTTCTCCTCGTTACTCCGCGGTCTCCGCCGCCCTCTTCTTCCCGAATCGCTCGAGCACCGCGTCGACGCCCTCCTTCTTCACCTCCTTCTCCTTCCGTCCGCCGCCGCCCTGGACGGTGAGCGCCTCGGCGGCCACCTGAACGTTTCGACACTGCGGCAAGCAGAAATCCACTCGGATGCACCTCGTTTCTCCGCCTCTTGTGGTCGACTCGCATCCTCTCGAGCGCGTTCCTCTTCCGCGCCTGCTTGTGTCCCTCCTTCGAGCGGCCCTTGGTCTTGTGCCTCGGCTCATACTTGACGGGCTGCGGTCGGAGCCAGAGGATCTTCTTTCTCTCCTCTTGATTTCTCTCCAACATCTCAGTGTTGACGCGGTTGATCTCGTTCGGATCGAGGGCGATCATCTCCGGTCGCAGCTGCATTGCGTTGGATTCGCCTCGCATATGCAATGGACCAATCACACGATACCTTGTCCAGCAGCCCTCGCACCTCGCGCTCCTTCCTCTGGCGCTTCGTCTCGTACGGGTTCGGTCCTCTCAATGCGTCGACGTTCGCCTCTCCGGCCCCTAGACCTCGGCAGTTCGACTGGTATTCCCCGCACGTCCGTCACCTGGCACCAGCATGGAGACGAACCCGTGCGCATGTCCGACCCCGAGAACATCCTCGAACGGCACGAAGGCCGTCCTTCGCACAGGCGCCGGGCATCGATGCACCAAGTAGGGCGTCGAGCAGCTGCCCGAGTGCAGGTCGCGGAACGTCTGCGCTTTGCAAAAAAGCGAGTGATCGGCCGTCGTTTCTCACCTGAACGGTCGATCCCACGCTCACGGCGACAATCTTCCTGTCCGAGACGGTCACGTCGCCCAGATCGAGCGGCATTCTGTAGGCGAACATCTGCCGGTACATGCGAACGTCCCAGACTCTGAAAGTAAGGGGTTTAGCATAGAAATGGGTTAAAATCGCCCACCTCAACTGACAATCTCCGCCTGTCGTGTACATGTAGTTACCGTCTCGCTCGACTGCAACGCCCTTGACCGCGCCCTGAATTTAGTCGACTCCCTCAAAGTCAGCCGAAAATAGCGTTACATGATTCGCCAACAACTTGACGAGCGGAGCCCTCACGTTCGGTGACCAAAGTCTTACGGTTCCGTCCGCATGGCCCGTGTGAATGATCGCGTTCGTAGGATTGTGGCACATCACCTGACAAACTTATTTTTGAAAAGTAAGCTTCGCACCTCAAGTGGACCCGACTTTGTGTTGAACTCGACTATCATTTTTCCCACGGCGACGTCGACGTAGTGGAGCCACGAGTTTGCACCCTTCGAAATAACACTTACACGCATAGCAGCGGTCGCGTTTTACCCCCGCAACAAGTAGGAAATGCCGAGACAGAAAGTCCAGTCGTCGGATGTCGTTCAGCTGTTTCAGACAGTGCAGCTCCGTGCCCTGGTTGTCGTAGATGTGCGTCCATCTGTGTTCCGCATCACAGATGGCCGTGGAAACGAAAGTACCGCTTTTGCGCCACAGCGAACATCGTCTCCTGATGAAGCCAATGAGCGTCTCGAACGGTCTCCGAAGCATTGAACTCGCAGTGCAGTTTCTTCGTCAGCCAGTCAAAGGCGGCGACGTGACCGCTGCATAGTGCAAATTATTGAATGAAAGCTTTTAAGAACGCATACCGTCTTCCGGCCAGCAACAAATGTCTCCCATTCGGCGTGTAGTCAATCGTGTACGGGCCAAAGTCGTTCAGGTCGAGTGAGAAGTGCTAAGTTTTAGCTCTTGGAAAGAACCCGCACAAAATACCTTTGCCGCCGCCGTGACATCGGTCGAGTCGACGATTTCGCGCTGCTGAATCTTCCACGACTCTTCGGCTCCCTCGACTTCCAGCGCGCCTTCCGTCTCCTATATTCTCTTCGAAATGCCTTTCCCATTCTGGAGATTACCCGGTTGAGCAACTCCGCCCGTGCCACAGCTTCGATTCGATCCGTGAACTTTTTCTTGCGCTCCGTCAGTCGGCGGATATGCGTCTGCACGCGCTGATAGTCAAAATAGGAATAGCACACGCACCTTGGACTTTGCATTTCCCGGATTGATCTGCGCCGCTCCGGTGTCGTGTCGGGCGAGCGCCTCCTCCGGAATAGGCAGTTTTTCCGGGAACGGGTCATCCGTCTTCCTATTTTTTTAATAATTTCATCATCTGAAATATTCAAGAGCATTACTTATTCTTCCCGTTGCGCCTCGTCGCCTTTGGCTTGCCGAATGGCAGCCTGGAAAAATTCTTCTTCTCGTCCTTCACATCTTCGTCAAAGTAGCCGCCCGCGGTAGCGTCCTAAATAATGTCTTACGGTTTCCTCTACAAACGTACGTGTGCGTCGAACTCGAACACCTCGGTCGCTTCATCCTTTGCTTTCTTGGTCGGCATTTTCCTGCAAAATTCCCCTACGTCCACCTGCATGCACTCCACAACAAATATTCAAGGCAGTCGCGTAGCCACCAGCTCTTCACATTTTATTCCTGTTCCAGTCGTTCAACTTCATTATGTTCTGAATTCCCTTGTACTAGTTCTTCTTGTTCGGATAACTTCTAGCGCCGAAGATGGTCGATCCGACTCGGACGTTCGTCGATCCCTGTTCCACGGCATTTCTCCAGTCTCCTGACATTCCCATCGACAATTCCAGCTTTCTGTCGCCGCCGAATCTCTCGCGCAGCTCTGCCAGTTTCGTAAAGTCCGGGTTCGGCGTCTTCTCACTGAACATGTCCGTTTCGTTGCTAACCAACCGCCACTCTCACCTGTTCTCTGGACTTCCGATCGTCATGAATCCGAATAATTCCAATGCTCCACATTCTTGATCGACGAATCTCGCCAGCGCTAACGCTTCTTCATCGCTCGTCTCGCCTGATTTACTTGCTTCTCCAGATGTGTTCACTGCAATTTGAGTGGTGTCGTGAAAGTAATACGAACCATGTCTCACCTTGCACCATCACTTTGAGCCGCCGATCTTGTTCAGTGTTCTTCTCCAACTTTGCCAGAATTCTCTTCTCGAACTG
>JACMII010000202.1:0-31716 GCA_014805405.1 Bunonema sp. RGD898 | reverse complement strand
ACTGATTGTTTTCTTCCCCCCCCCCCCTCTTTCCTGCCTACTTCGTAAATAGCACAGCACTAGCACAACAGTGCCGCTCTGCTCTTCCCCCTCTCGTCCCACTTGGGTTGGTCGCTCTGCTAAAGAGTAGGGGGCGGGAGGTGAAATTCGAGGGAATTAGGCAAGTAAGAAGAGCAGAGAGCGAGATGGACGGACGGACGCACGCGTGTACGCGCGCGCGTCTCTTCCTACTCGACTTGCTCAAGGTCGGTGCCGGTCTCTGTCCGCGCCCTGGTGAACGATCTCTCCCTCGTTCATGCGGCGTCATTTGCAATCTGGACGACGGCGCGCCGTAAGCGGTGGCGACGTGAAACGACCGAGAGCAAGCACGCCAACCTCGAGTCGCAGACGACGATCGACTGGCTGACTATGCGTGCGTGCGCGCGCGTGTGTGTGCGTGATCGACCGACGCGGTCGGGACGAGACATGCATGACTGGATGGGAAGGGAGACAGACAGCAGCAGCAGCATTGTAAAGGGAGAGGAGGGAAGAGGAGTGGGATGTGAAACGACTCGTTGCTGCGGCGACCGCCTTTCCCTCTTTCCGGAAGAAGAAGAAGGAAACGGGCGGGCTGACCGGTCGTGAACGAGTCGAAGAAGTAGTCGCGCTGCGCCAGATCCACACGAGGATTTGTCGCAAAGATGGCCGTCTACAAGAGAGAGAGAGCAGTCGTGGTTGGACGACGAGAAAGAGACGGGCGGCAGACCTCGTTGAGCGCATCTCGACAGGTGGGCGAGTAGATGAATGGCGAGGACGAGGACGAGTGGTTGGCGAGCGTGTGCAGGAAGCGCAACACGACGCCCTCGTCGAAGTCGTCGAGATGTGCGCTCGACGGCTGCCACGAGAAGAGCAGGACCACTAGCAGTGGCAGCAGCAACAACGAACGTCGCTGCTGCGCTGCCATCGCGCAACAAGCGCACACACCGCTTCACACTCGAGTCGCACGCGCACTCTCACTCTCCTCTCGATGACGTCGTCGTCGTCGTCGTCCACTGGCACTGCGTCTGCTTCTTCTCCTCCCCCTGCAACTAGCTCGCGAGTGGTACAAGTGGGGGAAATATGATGATGGAGGTGTGGGTGGTCACTACACGACTGGTTCATAACAACAAGCTATAGCGTACGTGACCAGGAACAGCGAGTTGTTGCGAGTGACGACGGAGGGTGGCGCCAGAACTGGTCTCTCTCTCTCTCTGCTAATCGGGGAAGAGATAGAGCGAGGGAATAAAGGAGGGGAGAGGGAGACGGGGGGCGGAACGGGCAACTACACTCTTCCGCCGCCGCCGGCAGAAGGTGTTGTCATGTCTGCCCGAGGGCAAACGGTGAACTCGCTTGCTGACCAGCAGCGGCCGTTTGCACCATCAACGAAGAGAAATGGCGGAGTGGAAATGAGCGACGCGTCTTCGTCGCATCAACGGTCGGTGAAGCCGGCTCCATCGATGATGTGCGACCGACTGGATCAGGGAAGGGAGAGAGAGGCAGCAAGCGAGATGGATTGGCAGGTGTCGGTGCGCGCGCCGACGACGGCTACTACTGCCGCGTGCGCGCACGCCTCTCTCTCTCTCTCTCGCTCTCGTCCCGCGCCACGAGCGCGCGCGCCAGAGCAAGAGAGACTGCGCGCACATGCACGCGCACGAGCACTGCTGCCCTAATTCAAGGGAGCGAGGGGCGGAGCTGTGGGCGCGCGCGCGCGAGCCAGTCAGCCAGTCAGCCGGCAGAAGAGACTGACGCTCGCGCGAGCGCGCACGACCAATCGCTCTGACACAGAGCGAGAACGAGGGAGCCAGTCGGATTGCGCGAGAATACTACTCGAAACGATCACGGCACAACACTACACCCGCACTATGTACGTCGACCAAAGTAGTGCCAACAACCATCCCATCGGGACAGCACACCAACTACTGCTAGCCAATGCGTCATCGACCATCGATGCATCTCTCTCTCTCTCTTGCTGCTGGCAAGTAATGGGCCGCGGCGACACTCGCCTCTTCCTCTTTAGTGTGCTGCTTGCCAAACCTTCCGTCTGACCCTTGCTCGCGACGGACCACGACGATTTCCTCGCCGAGCACGAGTCACAGTTGACGACCGTCCCGACACGCCCACCGCTCGACCAGTTCGTTCATCGGCCGTAGTGTGCGGACTCTTTATCTCCCGTCTCTCTCTCCCCGTGAAGGAGGAGTGCGGACGGGCGAGCAAGTCTTCTGCGCGCCAACGCATTGATTTTCGTTCGTCCCACACGGCGAGCGAGGGCACACGCGCGAGTTTCGACCGCTCGCTCGTTCCCACTCCCCAATTCTCTTGTTCTGTGGCCTCCTCTCGTATGCTCACCTCTCGCTGCCAGTTTGCAGTAGTCGATCGAGCGAAAGAAGATGACGGCGTGGCGAGCGGCTGGTATCTCGTACGTGCGCTATTCGCAACTCGCAGCGGCCGTCACTCGACGCGCTCTCAAGGGAGACGCCGCCAAGGAGGCTGCGAAGAAGGGATCGGCCACCCTCAAGATCGCGGCCTGGGAGGCGGGCAAGCCCGTCGCCGCCAAGACCAACTAGACGAGCCGAGCCCGTTGTTGTTCGTCTGACCCCATCCATCAGACATTCCGAACGCCCACTCATTCCTCGTCGGTCGACGGACCGTTCGTTGTGTGTCTCCTCGCGTGCGCGCGCTATTCCATCGTCCCCCCACTAGAGCACACCGTTCGAGTAGCCAGAAATAAACATTTAGCGCCGCGTGGGACGCGTCTATGGCGACCGGTCTGCCAGATGCGGCCGACATCGCGGGTCCGCATCTCGGGCTGTACGAGACCCTCTATCGAGAGGTAGCCCTGACACGGGACGTCGTTCACTGATTGTGATTGCCCCGTCAGATCGATCCGCTGAATCGTGGAGAGGTTGTCGCCACCGAGGGCGCCGCATTCCTTCGTCGGTCCGGACTACCGCTTCCCATCCTCGGACGGGTGTGCTTCCTCTCTGCGCATGCACTGCGAAACGAACGAGCAATCCAGGTGTGGGATGCTGCGGACTATCGTCGCGCGGGTTCGCTGGATCGTCGTGGCGCGTTCCTCGCATTCAAGCTCGTGGCGGCCGCCCAGCAGGGTCGACAGCCGACCGTCGCCGAGGCTCTTGCCGTTCTAAATCCGCCAGTGTTCGCTCCGCGGGCAGTGACTCCATCGCTTGGCGGTCTCCACACTCCATCTGCGCCCGCCACGCCGACTCCTCAGCAGTCCGGGCCGCCGCCCAGACCGGCCGGCGTCCAGAACCAACAGCAATGGACGATGACCGAGCAGGAAGAGGTAGCACTGTGCGAGTCGTCGTTCCTTGCAAGGCGTCGGTCGAGTGACAGATCAAATACGACGCCATCTTCGAGAGTCTGAGACCCGTGGACGGACGGTGGCTGGACGGCGCTACCGTTCGACCGGTTCTGCTCAACTCTGGACTGCCGCCGTCCATTCTGGCTCGGATCTGGGAGCTCGCCGATCAGGATCACGACGGACGACTGGATCGACACGAGATGCGCGTCGCCCTGCATCTCGTCTATCGGTTTGGCATTTCCACGAACGCGCACTACGCCACGATACGCAGGGCGATGTCGGGCGACTCGATTCCAACGTCACTCCCGGACGTGTTGCTCGCGGGCGGCGCATTGGCGGCTCGTCTCTCTCGGCCGAGTTCGATGATGTCGCTGGAGGGTGTCGGCATTGGAGCGTCGATTCCACCAGCCAATCTGCCCGAGCCTCAACGAGCGTACTCGGTTCAGCCGAGTCTGCAGACACCAGTGGTAATAACGGACGTGTTGTCACGCTCTCAAAAATGCGTGCAGCGTCGCATCTCCGCCTCGTCGGCGAGCGGATTCGGCGCAATTCCGTCGTCCGACGGCTGGCCAGTCGTAGTGAGGGCGGAATGGGCGAACGCATTTGCGGCCGCCGACTCGGATCACGACGGATGGGCTACGGGCGTCGAGCTTCGACAGGCCCTGCTGGCAACGGAACTTCCGCAGCAGGAACTGGCCCAACTTTGGGCATTGGCTGATCTACGGCGATCCGGTCGTCTCAATGTGGAACAGTTTGCGCTCTGGTTAGTGCGATTATCTCGTCCATTCAAGTAGCCACAATCTCAGCATGTATCTGTCCGAAAAACGACGCTCCGGCCAGCCACTCCCTCCGGCACTGCCGCCATTTCTGATTCCTCCTTCGCTGAGAAGCGCCGCCGCCGCCACCACCACTGCGTCGAACACCACACCAGGAACGCCATCACTCGACGAAATCGAGGCAACCGAATTAGCGACGATTTGGGAACGTAGCTATGTCAGGCGTCGGACGAGGTGAAACAACTCGCGGCCGAGATCGAACAACTGGGAGTGGAGAAGCGGAGTGCCGAGGCAGCAATCGTGCAGTTGGAGGCCGACCAAACTGTCAAGAACAGCAAGATCAAGAATCTACAGGTCGAGTCGATCGTTGTGCTGCCCGTGATGGAACGTCGTACTTTCAGATTGAACTGCAAACGCTCGAGACCACTGCAGTGCAATTGGAGCGCCAGAAGCACGAGGCGACCAGGAAGCTGGCCGAGTACGATCGTCAAATCGAACAACTTCGATCGGGACTTGATGCGCAAAAGGCGAAAGCCGACGATGCTCGACGGCGACTGGATACGGCCAGACAAGCGATCGCTGCCTCTTCCTCATCGCCGGATCAAGAGCAGGCAAGGGAATGGGGCAATGCGTAATGAAGTCGTTCATTCGGCAGGCGGCTCACGCGTCTGCGGACGCCGAATTGGCTCAATTGGCGGCGGAAGAACGAGAGCTGGATGCACAGCTGGCCGCATGCGTCTCGGGATACGAACGAATCGTCGACGATGCCACTCGGCAGGACAGACTTGTTGCCAAGTGAGAATTCGCCTGAAATCGCCCCCCTCCCGCACAACGCGGTGTTGCAGTCGGGCAACGGCGTGTGGTGCCGCCGAGGCGGAAACGACTCGTCTGAAGGAAAGGTTGGAAGTGCTGGAACGATCGCTGAACGACGAGAACGAGGCTGCCGTGCGAGCCCATTGCTCTCAGCCCTACAACGTCATCAACTTCGATCCCGAGTCTGGCGGCAGTGCAGCGGGCTGGAGTCAGTCGGCGGATCCATTCACCAACTCGACCAACAGCAATGGCTTCGTCGCGAACTTTGGCAACAACCCTGAGGTCGGCCAGTCCAAGGCACCCCCGCCCCGACCGACTGCCCCACCCATCAAGAAGACGGCGGCGGAATCGACGGCAGTCGCTCCACCGACGACGGCAGCAGCAGCAGCAGCAGCAGGAGCACTGTACGAGGATCCTTTCGATTCGGCGTATGTTTCCGCATGAGTTCATCACACTCAAAGCACGATTCCCTCAGAGATCCGTTTGCGTCTTCTGGAGCTGCGATCGCGACGGGCGACGGATTCGCGGACTTTGACAACTTTGGCGACTTCAAGTAGCGTCTACTGTAGTCGTCGTCCCTTTCAGCACAGCAGGCACCATTCCGTTGTCCATACACAATATTCTGCAAGTATCTTAACGATACCAGGCGTAATAATAATAATAATACTGGAGCCAAGGATTCACGCGCTGTAACGCCACACTACACAGCAGACAGTCGTCGTCGATACATCATTCGCACTCAGAGTGCTGTGCAATCAATCCATTGATTGGATCATCATATGGATCTGTAGAGTGCTAGCGATTTACGGCTTCTTCTTCGCTTCTTCTTCTTCCTCCGTACGTGTTTGTGGTCGTCCCTTAGCCGAGACAAACAGACAGACGCAGACGACTTTCAGAGAGAGAGGGAGAGAAAGCAACATGTGTGACAGAGAGGATTATGCACCGTGTACGTCATGAATTAGTGTGCTACGCACGAATAGCGCGATGTGCAGATTTATTCGTCGGAGGTGGAGGAGACGAGAAGTCTAATTTCGGACCCGTCCGAGATGGGACTTCTGTGTGCGTGCTGAGAAGGGGGAGGGGCGTGTGTTTTGGTCATGCAAGAAAAAGGGAAAACACGCACCCAGCGAGAGGACGTGAGACAAAACACTTTGCAACACGTACGCGGACACAACACATCGCCCGATATAAGGGGCCATGCTTCTCCACAGGGGGCTCCGTTCTTTGGTTAACTAACTTTTTGATGACTTCACCGAGTAAAGGAACGAGCCCATCTCCCTCGACAAAAACAGGGAGAGCTATTTATGCGCATCCCACCTAGGATGTGAATGCAAGAGAGAATTGTCGTGAAGGCGAGTTTCCTCTCGCACAGTGCGCCTATGCGGTTCGTCTCTATTGAAGGTGCTGTGTAGATTCGCGCGCGCACGCGCATCAGTGAGTTGATCAGAGATGGGTGAAAGTCTCTCTCGCCAGACGTCCGGTTGGACTACGCGTCGATTCCGGCTGTCTCGGCGGCTGCTTTCCTTCTTCGTCTGCGGTTGGCCGGCGACTGAAGATGCGGCAAGCCAGTTGGCTGACCGAGATTCGACTGCGCGCGCACGTCCGCCCGCCCGCCCGCACTCACAGCTTCGCAGCCTCCAGAACAGCTTCCTCTCTCGCCCGACCTCGCCGCCCTTCTGTCCTCCTTTTCTTTCTCACCTCGACGCTCGTCCATTTCTTCCCACCCCCGCCCCGAGTCTGTTGTGTGTATCCCACAATCCTTGACTTGCGAATGGCGCCGCCATATTGCAGACAGACAGACCGACGGACGGGAGGAGGATAGTGCAATGACGGCAATCACTGCCGTAACGGCGGCCGTCCGAGCCAGCGGCAAGATCGACTCTGGCAGTAAACAGCATCACGCCTATTCCGCGAATGCGTCATCCCAACGACAAAGCACGTCCACCGTCTATGTTGTCTTCACCAGATTCCTGGTCATGCCCTTGCTCAACATGTACCGGCAGTCGAATTGTTGTGCGAAGCGACAAGCACTCGCAGGATTCTCGGGAAAATGGCGCGCGCCTCTCGCGAACGACTCGACGTGGTGGTGACGCCTACTGGACAGCGGCTGTCGTACGGAGTCGACGACGTGGCGCCGATCAAGTGAGTTGACACTCTGGCTGTCTGTCTGTCGGACGTCGCGTATTGTTTTCCAGTGGCGAACGCGTGGTTCTGCTGATCGATGCGCCGCTCTCGTTCAGCCTGCGCATGTTGATCGATCGGAAGATGGGGCTCGGCGAGGGCTACATGGCTGCCGACTGGAGAGCACTGCCCTCGCCTCAGGCGTTCATGGGACTCCTCATCAGAGCCAGAAGTGTGCTGCCGCCTTGCTGCACATCGAGCATGCCCCTTGCAGAAGCGGCTGCAACGGAAAGAGGTGCACGATCGCACAAGAAGACGCAATCTTCATTGGTCGTCATGCTGTCGAAGATCGTCTCGTCGATCTTGCAACATCTCGTCGTGCTGCTTGCTACCGTGGTTGGAAAGGTGCGATATTGAGAATCGGTGCGCTCACAAACAGTGCCACTTTACAGCTCGTCCGACTGGCCAACTATATCGACTATCTGCGACACGAGAACTCGGTGGAGAACAGGTGAACGTTTCTATCGGTGGAGAAAAACCAGACGCGAGACAGTTCAGTCAGCGGAACATTAGCGAGCACTACGATCTCGGCAACGAGATGTTTGCGCTCTTCCTCGATCCGTCCATGACCTACTCGTGCGCGCTCTTCGATCGAGGTCAGCAAACTGAATTCACTCCTCGGAATTCACATGCTCGCTCGCAGACGATCCGGCCGAGATCGACACCCGTGAGCCAAATCCGAAACTGCTGCAGGATGCACAGCTCCGCAAGTACGACGCCATCTTGGATCGACTCGAACTCAAAGTGAGTCGGGCGAATAATCACATTGCGAGAGGTGCAGGCAGACGACCATGTACTCGAGATCGGATGCGGATGGGCGGCATGTGCCATTCGGGCGGTGCAGCGAAGCGGCTGCTCCTGGACGGGATTGACACTGTCGAAGTATGAATGATAAATCCTCGCCCATCGAAGTACGAGACGAACGCAGAGAACAGCTGGCGTATGGCCAAGAGCAAGTGCGTCGTGCCGGCCTGGAAGAGCGCATCACGCTGAAGCTGCTCGACTACAGGTTCAGAGTTTTCGTTCTCGTTCAGAGAAATGAATCGTGGCGGAACTTCAGAGAGGAGAGAGGCACCTACTCGGCGGTCGTCTCGATCGAGGTGAGGGGGCAGCAGTAGAAATATTTCCCGGGTCGGGACGATGTGGAAGTTGAGCTGGAAGTCGCCCGCGCAAAAAGTGAAGAGGGGCGTTGTGGTGCCAAATGGTCAAACGGCCAGAGAAGATCAAATGTACATAAATGTACATGTTCTAGATGATCGAGGCGGTCGGACACAAATACCTGCCCGTCTACTTTAGCGCCATCAACAGCTGTCTCCGACCAGGCGGACGAGCCGTCATTCAGGTTTGCGATGCACGGCATTTCGGTCAAGGGGGTTTCCGCAGGCGATCACATGCCCGGACTCGTACTACGAGACGTATTGCCGGTCATCCGACTTTATCAAGAAGCACATCTTCCCTGGTGGACACATGCCCTCAGGTATATATGCATGTGAATAAATGACGGCACTGGGCAAATTCCGCATCTTGCAGAGGGAGCGATGCGTGCATCCCTTCCGGACGGACTGTCGTGGATCGAGAAGAAGCCGATGGGTCAGCACTATGCCACCACGCTCGATTTGTGGCACAGTGCCTGGGTGGCACAGGAGCGGAGTCTTCTATCGCTTGGAATGCCGGTCGTCTTCTACCGGAAATGGCGTTTCTACTTTGGCTTGTGCTCGGCGCTGTTCCGTCACGAGCACATCAACGTCATCCAGATGGAGCTCGTCAAGGACGCAAGCGCAAACAACAATAATTGCTAGCCCACAGTCATTAGTCTTCTCGTCTGATCGATCCCACGCGCACACACACGACGATACGCTGGCTTCTGCTGATGATGTGCAGTTTGAGTCCAGTCACAGTCGTTTCTCACATGTGATTGCAACGCCCACGTTCTCTACAACCGGTCGTGTGTTGAACTTTGGAAATATACCACATCTTTGGGCATGATGACGGTGTCGAATGCTCGACTGTCTGCTGCTGCTCAATGCTTGCGGTCGATTCTCCACTTACTCGCCACTATCGCAACACATTCGCTACTTCAAGGCGTCGTTCCGGGACTAGGGTCTTGACTCGAAACGACGTTGCACAGGTGCGTGGTTCATCGGCGTCGACAAGGATCGTAAACAGACGCTGATGATGACGATCGACGAACATAATAACGGCGGGAATGGAGGGGACAACTTTGCACACACACACATACATATACACACGCACACACTAAAACAGCAGCCATATTCTTCGATGGTATTGCACGGAATGTTGTTTCTGCAGTGCTTAGTTAATGTGTATTCCCCACCCAGTGTTTACTTCTGTGTGACCGAAGATGCGTAACTAGATCGAGCCGGTGTTTTGTTCCAGCTTGATGCGTTTCGCCACCATGCAGTCGCCGTCGTCATCGTCATCATCATCGTCGATCTTTGGTGGGGAAATGGGCACGGACGAGTGCTTCGTCGATCGACATGTCGCGCATCTCATCGAACTTCCATCGCGAACGTTCAATAGGCACTGACGATGGCGGATTGTTGGGATAGCGTTCGCATTTCGAGAGAGTGATACCTTGCAGTGCTCACAGACCGGCAGTCGGCCAGTGTCGTTCGCTATTTGACCGTCGTCTGCGCTCGGTCGAGGCGCAGTGGGCGGAGACGCAGACGAGGATGGAACTCCGCCTCCAGTGAGCAGACCCGTCGAGCTGTTCACTGAGCCGGCAAGTTTCACTGAAAAATCGATATGCATTGCGGGGAATTGCGCGCGCGCGCGAGCCACCCACTCTGCGCTCGTCGTAGCTGATTGGCGCGGATGCGAGTCAACTCGAGGTCACGTTTCCGACGGGCCGCACACGACGGTTGCACTTCCTCCAGCGCAAGTCGTCTAGCCTTTGCCGCCCAGGACGCCGGTGAGGAGGACGAGGACGATGTGGATGGTGGTGGAGGTGGAGACGGCGACTTGTCCGACTCGATCTTGCTCTCGCCTCCATTGTTTCCTTGCAGCTGCTCTCGCAATCTGTATCGGCCGCCGTAGCAAATCGCCATCGATCGCTGAATCTACCGTTTGACGAGTCGCGCCAGTCGGGCTTGTTCCTCGCGAACGTGTTCCGCCAGTCTGTCACGCGGCACTCGTTCGTCGCAGGCCGGACAGGTCGGAAGGAGCTGCTCGTCTGCTGCAACAGCAAGAGAATGCTAATTTTACGACATGCACTTCGCTCCCAAAGGTGTCTCCTGTGTGTGTGCGTGAGTGCGCGCGTGTGCGTGCGTCTCGTATCCTTCCACGGATAATGACCGAGTGTGATTTGCATTTTCCCCGTCTTCGTCTCTCTCCCTGGCCAAGATCGCTAGCGGGCAGGGGAGAGGAGGAGGTCGCGGAGGTCGTAAAAAGGGGAGTCTCGGAGATGGTGTGCGAGAGAGGGAGGTGCGAGGTGCCGCCAAAGAGAGATGCCAACTGTCTCTCTCTCTCTCTCCCTCCCCGTCCGTCTCCATCTCGAGACAGATGGCATCGTCGCTCGCTTCCCCTCCCTGGCACTCTTGATGATCGATCTCTCGGCGTGCCATCCAGACAAAACACTCGCCACCACCACCACCCTCCCTCTTTCCGATTCGTACGTGTGACGCAACCCGCCCGCTCTCTCACCGACTAGTTGCCTCTTCCCCTTGCTGGCTGGGCATGCGCCGCGCTGTGCTGATAATTTATTGTGCCGAGACTGCACAGAAGCAGAAGAAGAAGCTTGCGCAGCTGCTGGCGCTTGCGTCCCCTCCGGGGGGAATATGTGCAGTGGCGGTGGTAGCGGTGGCGGTGTGAGAGCGGAGAAACAATTTCTCCCACTCTCTTCGCTCCATCTGTATTCTCGGAAAGTGGTCGTAAATGGACGGAGGGAGACAGATTATGACACTGCTCGGTGGGGGGGGGAGCAGGCAGATGTGTCTGTTCGTCCCGTTCAGAGCATGTGCAGAAGATGATGATGGGGCGATTGCTCACAAAGGCAGAGGGAGGAAGGAAGGGAGGGGGAGAGAGACTATCTCGACGTGCATGCGCGTGCCGACAGAGAGGGACAGCGGCACGATCATCGCTACCGGCGGGATAATGGGCTGACGACGAGGACGAGAACAACACAATCACTGGAGCTTTGTCGGCTGCTGCGCTGTCTCTTCCCCTTTTATGGACGTCATCGAGACGTGGTGCTTGGTAGTACTGTGGGCAAGGATGAGAGAATGGCTGCTACTAGCTGCTGCTGCTGCAGAGGCTTTACATCTCCGCCCTGAATGGGCGAACGACGACCGGTCCATCTCCGTCTCCTCACTCGCACCTGTCTCCCTCCTCCTCCTCCCCCCTCGCCCATTCTCCATCGAGTACCGTACATGCGGATTATGGATGAGAGTGTAGTGTCGCTCGTCAAGTGCAGTCTCGTCGCTGACGACGTGTGATGACACAGATACTCGAGCAAGAGGGGATGGGGTTGTTCTGCTCAACAGCCCCGAGTGAAACCGGCAATTCTTCCTCAGCCTGTTCCCAGCAGCAGCAGCAGCAGCAGAGGCAGCACCATCGCGTCTCGATGCTGGGCTGCTGCCATCAAATGGAGGAGACGGAGAGGGAGAAGAGGCAATTTAGACGGGAGAAAGACAAGCACCACCACCAGCAGCATCTTTGTTGATTTTCGCCCCTCTCCTCCCTCTCTCCTTCGCTCAACCTGCAGTGGTAGCCTACAATCTGGGAGGGGCTCCGCCCTCTCAACTGGTCCGTCTGTCTGGCCGTCCGTCTCTCTAATGGATTTGGTAGAGGGCGCAGAGTGCAGGAGAAGACAACGAACCGGAAGTGCAGACAGCAGCACTCCATTGTCGGAGAGGGGGAGGCATACTGTAAGGCGGGGAAGACTCCTCTCCCCAGTCGAATCGAGCACGCAATCTTCGGGACAGCACGGCCTCCTAAATCAAGTCTGCGCACATCCCCATAACAGCCCCGCAGCAGCAGCAGCAGCACCGGCAGCAGCAGCGGCGGCAGCGGCAGCAGCAGTAGAAGTCCGATTGCAGTGTGTAACCCTTCCGGGATTGCTGGCTCCCCTCTCTCCATCCCGAGTGAGTGTGCAACCTGGAGAAGGAGGGAGTAGGCCGACAAAGACGAGACGCTGAAGAGGAGACGGGAGGGGAATGAGCTGGCACTTGAAATGCGCAGGGTGATGTGAGGTGGCGCAACTGTGTGCTCGAGACGGGAGGGGGAGAAGAAGAAAGGTGGCGTGTATTGCATGCAAATCATCTCCCCATTCCTTGCACACAACGTAGAGAACAGAGAGACTACAGTACGTGTCTTCTGTTTGCCAACCGCTCTCCTCCTCCTCCTCTTTGCGCCGTCACAACGACCAGCCACCACTCTGAACGACGACGACGACGAGGAAGGCGAGCAGCAAAGATGGAGTAGTTGTTGTGTGCAGGGAATGGATGGGGGGAGAGGAAGGATGCAGAGACGAGTTGCCCATTTCGGGGAGAAGAGAGAAGCAAGAAGAGGAGTCACGCTCTCCCGCACTCTCAACACACACACACACAATGGAAGGGAGCTGGCTGCTGCTGCTGGTGGTGGTGGTGGGAACGAGCAGCCTGCATTCTTCGAGAGAAGACGAGGAGGAGGAAGGGGAGGGGGAGGAAGAAGACAGCCAATGCGTGAAGACAGTCACGATTATGGTGGGGGATGGGGGAAGAAACCATTGTTTCGGCGACAGACTGACCTGCATTGTCCTGCTGGTGCTGCTGATGCAGCTGCTGCTCGACCCCGCCGTCCGGATGCTGATGTTGTGGTTGCGACGCAGGGACAAGCGAAGGCGGAGGAACGGCCGCTGAAAGACGACGAGTGACTCCGTCCGTATGTCTGACTGGCTGGCTGGCTGGACAGACAGATAGGTCGAGCGAGAAAGGACGACGGCGCACGGTTGAGTCAGTCACCTCTCTTCCCTCGGCCCCCTTCCCTCCTTCCCACAACAAAGACACCCGGTAGCTTGTGCTCGTCTGACTGACTGACTGGCTGGGGTCGCCTACCGAATGCCGGCGACGACGAGAGGAAACGCAGGAAGGCCGGTATTCCATGCTGCTGTTGCTGCTGCTGTTGTTGGGCCAGTTGCGCGAACATCTGCTGCTGGATGGGCGGACTGCTCGGAGTCGGTCCGCCAAAGAGCCACGGCGCGAACAGTGCGAGCGGAGGGGGAATTGGAGCTAAAACACATGATTCAATAAAGAGCAGACGCGGAGTCTCGTCATACGGGCGGACTCGGACGACGGAGTGCTGAGGAAGGGCGACGACGAGGGCGACGACGCCGGCTTCGAAGTCTTCTCCCCGTCCGTCGCAACGGCGGACGATGGAGACGGACCAGCTGCGATCTGCTGTTGTTGTTGCTGCTGCTGCTGCTTCTGTCGAGCCGCCAGAGCGAGATGGGCTACCGCGACGAGTGCACCGTCCAGTGTCTTGGTGTTCGTCGGGTCGGACGACGGAGTCACTGCAGCAAAGGCGAGTGCATCAAGGAGGAACGAACGGCCAACACACCTGGCGAGTCGTTGCGAACCGTAGTGGCACGACACTGTTGCTGTTGCTGCTGCTGCTGGATCGACATCATGACGGGCTGGGAATGGAGCGACGCGAAAGGGCGAAGGAGGGAAGAGGGAGAGGGGGAAGAGTATGAGCACGACGGGCAGCAGCAGCAGCAGCAGGCCACCTCACCTCTACGGACAGAGGGGCGGGGTCTGACGGAAGAAGGAGCGCGAGCCCAGAATACCAATGCGGCGGCTGCTGCTGTCTTCGTGACTGCCACATCCGGACCGAGAAACCAAGAGACGCAACCACCCACGCAGAGGGACTGACTGACTGACAGGAAGTGGATGGACAGAGAGTGCCGTTGCCGCCGCTGCTGCTGTTGCCGCCGCCGCCGCACACCATGTCGATGACATCGGTCGGTCTCGCAAGAGAGACGACACAGATCGCTCCCACACTGGTCGCACCAACCAAAACAACGACTCTGAGAGTGAGACGGACGACAACCAGCACACTGAACGGGCCAGATGAAAAGATCTACCAGCGTTCCCACTGCATAATGCATCGGCGGAACACCACGCGTTCTCTCCGGTGTTTACAGTCGCTTTGACGCAACGAAAAGGTGACCGACAACACCGGATTCTGCCTGCATTTCTAGCTTCGGTCGCCATGTGCGTCTGATAGGCGAATACTCGATCCGGAATGCGAGGCGGACGGCTTATTCCCCAGAACCTGCAGATTCAAGATGAGAATAACGAAATGAGGTCGACCGTCAAAAAGAAAGTCACTCGCGTTGCACGGTTGCGAGTTCTCTCTGTAGATCGTCTGGTTGTGTTTCCTCATCGAAGCAGGCGAACTTAGAGCAAAAGTTGCGTGTGAGCATATTGGCATCGGCGATGTTTCGAAAGGGATGCTATAAGAAATATTGGACTGAGCCACTAAAATAAAGGTCTTTGGCGACGTGTGTTCGTTTCGACCAATGTTGTGGATGCAAAAACCAGTAGTGCTCTGTATTGTATTTGCAGTCAACTGAATGCAATGTGGTCCGAGCATATCAGTTTCACTTTCCGAGTTGTTGTCTGCGTTTAGAACGACAGTTAGTCCAGAGCAGAGTGCATTATCTGGTTCTGCTCCGATGAGAGACTTTACCTTACCGATCAATCGTCTTATCTTGTTCACTTCCAACTGGCACGTTCGACCATTCATTGTTCGACAGTCTCCCAACTTCGAGATGAACGCAATGATGAGATCAGCTCTCCTACTTGGTCTCGTTGTCAGTTGCGTGAATGCCGCGTGTCCGCCGGACTTTATCGCGTCGGCGACGATTTCTGGCAAATGCTACTACCTTACGACGACAACCACCGGCTTCTTCTCTGCGATCAACTACTGCCGAAATCTCACTTACGGTGCCGACATTCTGTCGATTGCGAACGGATTCGAGAACAGCGAAGTGGCGAATCTACTGCTACCACGAGGAATTTCCTAGTAAGGTGTAAATCATTGCATTATGCGATATCATTTAGCGGCGCATGGGCCGGGAATGCGTTCTACGACAACAAGCCGCACTGGATTGCGACCGCTGCCGGCAGTTCAAACTATTCGAATTGGGGATCAGGCACCTGTAATAGCATGGTTGCCTTCATTACCCCAAGTGGAGGTTGGAGCTACGCGGGCGGTGACAGTAACATTTCCGCCATCTGCCAAATCTATCCCGACGATCCGACCACCTTTCCTCCACCACAAATCACTTGTCCCACTGGATGGACTCCGAGCATTTCGGTGAGAGGAAAGTGCTATCTAAACGTAAGTAGCATGATTCTGGGCAAAGGAAAATTTCTTCAAATAGGCTGGCTGGACTGACTTCTTCTCAGCCACGAGAAGGTGTTTGACGACAAAAATAGGAGACTCACATGCGGAACTCGTCACACTCACATCACAGTTCGAGATGATGGAGCTGGAGGCGCAATTCCGCCTTGCATGGGCAAGTTTGACGAGTTGGGAGGCGGACGGCTACTGGCATTGGGTCGAGACACTACATCCAACCGACTATTTCGGACCGTACGGCCCTCCATCGAACAATTCAGAAGGAACGTGTGCTTATCTAAGAAGTGACGACGTACGTTCGATATGCATTATTGTGACCACGGAAATGTTGCAGCTCTATGGGAGACCGTGCTGGGACTCACTGCCGACGATCTGTCAGTACTTTCCGGACGAGCCACCGGCGCCAACCTTGCCCGGCCTGAGCTGTCCGCAGAACAGCACTGCTTCGCTAACAAAACCCGGCACCTGTTACTATCTTCTGAACCAGAATCAGACCTTCCAGAGCGCTCAAAGCGCTTGTCAAGAATTGAACAATGGATTCGATCACAATGATCTCTTCGTGCCGCGTACCTTAGGCGAATACGAGGAGTTTGTAGCGATTGGGCTCAACCAGACCTCATATCCGCTCGTTTGGCTTGGATTGGCCAGCTCCAATGGCAATTGGGGCTGGATTTCCGGTCAACCAAGCAACATCTCGAGCATTTGGTGCGACGGGCAACCCGATACTTCGCAGAACCCGAATGATCAGTGTGGATTCGTCAACTTCTTAAAGCCCCCCACCTGTCTCGCCGTTGAGTACTGCTGGACAGCAGGAGACTGCGCAAATTCATACACAACGGTTTGTCAGAGCACAAACACGTTTTGATCCATAAGATCTTGTGTGCTCTCGGAATACAAACAAAGAGAGATGCACCGAATGAAATGCGGATTGAAAATGTGAGCAAAATAATGTTCTCCTATCTATGCTAGCTTGTGGTTTCTCGCCAAATTTGAGATGTGTGAATCAAGCCAATGACACATTTGCACGTCTTCATTGGCGGATACATCCGTATTCTCTTTGAAACTTGTCCAGAAGCCTTCTCGTGGCTGGCGTTCCCTATCCCCCTTATGCCGCTCACAATATTCTCACATCGGCGCTCTACTCTCGTACTATTAAGTTGATCAAAAAGTTCTGACCCCACCCCCTTAACCTTCTTGTTTGCGAACCGTTTTCGATGAAACTTCCAGGGCATAGAGAACTCGGCGAACTCCTTCCGATGAGCTAATGAACTGCTCTCCAAACATGACTAGAGGACATCTTTGGGACGTAGAAAATCTGCATGATTTCCCATCGACTGGAAAAAGGCGATTAAGAGTGCAGAACAACGTGATTCTTTGGTTATAGGTAGAAGTGCTCACGTTTTACTGCATCGCCAAGTTTCAGCGCTCCAATTTACCTCCTAACGATTTTGAGATCTTTTTCGATTCTGGCCTAAGGAGTTCTTGGTCCGCTGGTGCCAAGACTCTTTGAGTCTTTCGCGGAAAGCGCTTGGATTCTTTCCTCAACCGCTCCTACGGTCATCGTTCCTGCACTTGTTGAGCGTCTTGAAATCCGTTGAGCCTTTTAGTCGTTGGATCGTTGTAATTTATTCTTGCATTGGTTCGGTCGCAGTCCAGCCGAATGACCTCTCGCACCATGTGTCGAGCAACGTTGTCGCATGTGAAAGTGTTCGTGGGAGGCGGATCAATTGGGGTCGGCGGTCATCGTCTCATGCGTGAGCAAATGCGGGAGAGTGGGAGAGAGAGAGAGAAGACGGCGGCGGCGACGACGACGACGGAATGAAGGACGGTGGGCGAGTGAGAGCAGCAAAGAAGATGGGAGAGAGGGAAGGGGAAGACGTCGTCGGTGGTGGTGACAGTGGCGTCGTAGACCGCACAATCCCCGTCGACTTCTCTCGTCCCATTTCTGCGGACAACGACGACTGACCGACCGACCGACCGACCGGCTGTCGCGAGCCTTCAGTGCTGCTTCCATTTTAATAACCGTCCTGCACTCTCGGGATGGAGGGCGCGTGGCTCTCGCTGTTGCTCGTGCCTTTGGTTCAAGCCGCACCGGCATCCGAACCGACACCCGAACCCCTGTCCTCGCCGTGGGAGTTGCCCAACGAGAAGGTTCGTGTCTCCGTTGTGCTAGACGTGTGGCAGACCGAACTGGTGCAGTGCAGGTGATCGATCTGCCAATGGGCCACTTCCCGGAGCCGGACTGCGACTACGCCGTACATCTCGGCTCCAAGCACGGTCCGCGCGTCAATCGGTATGAGGCGAGGATGATGCGCGATCGCTGGCCCAGAGTGATGAGAGTGAACTGGTCGGCTTGCAGACAGGTGCAAGTGGGCGAGCCGCTCTACCACAGCTGGTCGTGCAGCTACGACCAGGGCGCATCGCTGGCGTCGTCCACCTACTGCCTGATGGTGACGAACTGCACGGTGAGTGGACGACAGCGCGGCACGTTCCGTCCGCTCCGGACGGGCCGACCCGAGGACACGGTGCCCATCATTGACGAGTTTGGCTGCTCGCTCTGGCCCAATCTGCTGCCGCACATCGACTATCCCGATGATCTGGATGGCGGACTGCAGGTCAACGCCTTCGCACTCGACTTCAACCAGGTTGGAGGCGCACGCAGGCAACGTTTTCGAAATATCGTCTGACCACCACAGACGGCCGTGCTGTTCCAGTGCGCCATCCGACTACTGCTCAAGGTTCAGGGCATCTGCCGTCGTCCAATCTGCTTCCCGCTCGAAGGAGCCACCGACGCATAGCGCGTCACTTGTAACCATCGATGGATCTCGCATGCTCATTACTACACTGCTCCTTTCCTACGCATTTGACGACGATTGCTGTCTCGTGCACAATGAAGAAGACGCGATGAGTCAGAGGGGGCGTTGTGTCTTTGAAGACGGTGTACGATGACGTGTGAGCAAGTGCTGTGATGAACATGATTCCGGAGGGGAGTGCGCAGTGTCGCGTCAGTGTGTCCCAGTTTATGATCGTCGTCGTCGTCACCAGGAGGGAGGGAAGAAGTGGTGCGTCTCCGCTTCTCGGCCAGTCGATATCCACGCACACGTCCAGCTGCTGCTTCTCGTCAGTCAGACAGATAATCAGCAGCTCTCGATGCTGCTCTTCTCCGTCTCCTTCCTTCCCCTTTTGCTGCTGTCTTTCGCCGGCAGAGGAACAAGCGCGGACCCGTCGCCACTCGTGCCGAATCACGCGGTGCTGAACGAGCGACGAAAGCACATCGACGTGGACACGGCATGGCTGGACCCCGAGCAGAGGAACGTCGAGCGGGTGGCACTCGACGCGGCCGAGTCGGAACGTGTGCTGCTGACACTGCTCAACTCGGGTTCGGACAAAGTTCATTGGCGCTCGCTAGACTCAATAAATGACATGGCAGATAAGAAGCTGTCGGCCTCGGCGAAGGGCAATGTTGCGGCCGCCGAGACGTCGGACGGACAGCGGGCACAGGTGCAGCGGATCGGCGACAAGGGCGGAGTGGCGACCGTCGAAGGACACAAGTCGGCGAATTCATTGCTTCCAACGAGAGAGCGCGCACATCTAGAGCACAACTGCGGGTGAAGGAGGAGGAGGGCGACGGCGGCGAGAAGCACGCTCTGCTCAAGGCGGACGGAAAGTACGATCTAGATGCGGTTGCGCGAGGCGATCTCAAGGTGGACTACCTTCACGCTCTCCATTTCCCAAATTTCCCCTGTGACAGCACGCGGAGAACAGCGAGTTCCAAGCGTCGAACGACCGTTTCGACTTCAAACTCAATCCCGCATCGCAGAACAACTCTACCGGCACTGGAACGGTGCTCTACAGTGACAAGGCAGGACGGCGGAAGCGCATTGTGAACGGGAAACTGAATTTGGCCACAGGAGGACGGGAAGAACGCTCAGTACGGGTACACGATCTCGCAGACCGGCAAGAAGACGGACGCCACGCTCGTGAAGGGAGACGGCAACGCCGTGACAGATCAATTCGAGAACGCACTGTTCGGTCGACGATCCGAGAAGTACCACTGCACCGGTGCGTGCCGTCCATTGTTGTTTGCGAGTGCAAAAGAACGACGCCGTTTAGCGGAAACGCCCGGCGTCTCGCAGTGCTACGACGGAGACGGGCGGTCTGTCGGCAAGGTGGCCGCCGACAAGAGCGGAAACACGGTTCGTTGAATGCATAGCAGCGGCAGCAGCAGCAGTCGACGATAACCATGCGCCAGGTGATCTACAACGACAAGGACGTGCCGATTGCGACGGGCACGGTGCGCAAGACGGGCGAGCGCAGCTTCGAGGCGGTGATCTCGAAGAACCTGCTGGTTGCCAAGCTGAAGGACGCTCGAAGTGCGGCCTGCTGTCAGGAGCTGACCGGAGCCAACTGCGCGGAACCCATCAAACTGGCCAATCCCAAATTCAGGTTATCTCATTCCCCTCCCCTCCTTTATGATGCTGTGTTCTTCAGTCATCGCTCGCAGCGCGACGGCAATGGATCGCTTCATCTGACATGGCCCGACTGCTTCGACATGTCCATCGACGTTACCCTTCCGCCCGGTATCGTTTCCCCCCATTCTCGATTCAAGTTCTCGCGCCCCCGTCAGGTGTGAACATCGAGCGACTGGCCATGAAGTTGGACGTGTCGATTCAGCCGATCGGAAAGCTCAGGTGACACTGCGCGCTTTCACGTTGTGCATGCTCCTCCACCGTACGATATAGATGCATGGACGTGGCGACGTGCGGACGCGAGTGCTTCTATTGCGACTGGTGCAAGTCGAGTCGCAAGCTCAAGCTGCTCGAGAACACGGCCGGAAACCTGTGCGAAGCGACCGGACAGCGATCCTACACGCTCACCGTGCAACTCTGTCCTCCGCCCGAGGACCCGAACTTTACCATGTGCTCGGCGTTCTCCAAGTCCGTCTGGCAGAAGGACTACTGGCAAAAGGAGGGCGCCGTCGACGTCTGGATGAAGTTCTACGAACGAGGACTTCAACGGGCCGAGGTTTGACGTCTTCCTCTCCTCCTCTCCGCAAGCAATCTCGTCTGCAGCTCGAGCGGGAGTTCTTCTCCCAAGTGGACAACCCCCTTCTGGGCAAGGCCTTCAAGCTGGCCATCATCGCCGAGTGGCTGGCCGCGAACAGTGTCGATGTCAGTCAGCTGCAGTTTCGCCTCACTTTCAAACGAGTCCCATCTGCAGCAAGGGTCGTACACTCCGACGAACTCGGAGCTGCTCGAATACTGGGTCTCGAAGCGGGATCCCGACCGCCTGCTGGCCTGTGAGCACGCCGTCGTCGACTACGAGATCGAGGGCGCCAAGCTGAAGACGAATCTCCTCTTCGAGGCCGCCACGTCGGCTAGCAATGTAGGTGCAACTTGCGGTTGCGGAAAGGGTCGTCATTCCGATGCAGTTCCCCAACATCCTCAAGGACAAGAAGTGTGCGGCATTCGAGCAGCTTCAGGAGGATCGGTTCCGCGAGGAGGTAGGTGGTGCCGCCTGTCAGGCGTGCATGTTCCCCCCATTGAGTCAGCATGCGGCAATGGCAGGTGTCCGAGTTCAAACGTCAAAACGGAGGAGGCGGCATCCTGCAGGGAGTGTCGTCCTTCCTGAAGAATGCGCGTCCCCCGAGAAGGGGCTAGCCATCGTCGCTATTATGATTATATGTGATAATGATGATGACAATGTGATAGTTGTGTGCTCTTCGGTTGCAGCGGGTTCTCCGAATGTCATGTCCACAACTGCGCTCAGAACACGTCGTACTCACGAGTGCCAAGGGGCGCGGCCTGCCTGGGTCGAGGGTCGGAATTGTTCGTTGACCGGTGCCATGATGACGAACGGATTGATGTGTCAGTGCTGCAAGCCCGTTTTTCTCCTCTCACCAGATCGACAACGCCCTTATCGCTAATCCCCTCTCAGTCTCGGTGCCTCTTTATTAGGAGGGCAAGGTCACGTCAATGGTGTGTGTGTGTGTGCCTGAGTGCGACTCATTCTCTTCCTCCTTCTCCTCCTTCTCCTGAGATATGCAGCTCCACGTGGTCCTCTCCGTCTCTCTTCTGGTCCTGGTCGCCCCCGTCCTTGGCTTCCCGAGCCAGCGCGATAGCTGTACTGCTGCACAGCAGCAACAGATCGTGGCCTGCTACACGCCGTTCTTCGCCGCCTACAATTTCACGCTAAACGGTAAGCGCTGGAGGAAGGCGACCACACACACACGCACACACACTAGCTACGGGAGCCTTCCCCAAGTACTGGGACTTCCACCCGGTTCGCGAGAATCTGCTCGTCAACGACGGACTCAATATCCAGGGATACGTCTGCGAGTATGTTCGCTTTGCTGCGTGCACATTTGAGATGGGGCTTTGAAGTGCGGGAAATGCGCTCGTCAACTGCCTGCAGCCCCTCCAGAGCTGCATGGACTCGCTCGTGTACACCCACGTAATTCGCCACGCTGCATGACTTGCAATAGCTATCTCATGTTGGCAGTTCAACCTGGACGCGAACAACTCGCTCGACTACTGGCAGGACCTCTACGTGACCAAATTCCAGTGTGGAGATGGTTATTCCGGTACGGCATTCGCTTTCAATCAAAAATGGCATTCGAACAATTGCGCGCCGTTCAGTTCTGACCAAGGAGTTCTACTGCCTGGGAGCCACCCGTGCCGCGCACTCGGTTTGAAGGACTCGAGTTTCCATAGTGAGTCCACGAAATGCAGAGCGAGCTGGACGCCTGCACGAACGCCATGAACGCGGCTCTTCCGAACGCCACGAACCCGTGCAAGTAAGGCTAGATCCTCTCCCACCCCCGGATGAGCTGGATTGTAGTGTGCTGAACACGTTCGTGACCTGCGAGTCGAACATCTACACGGCGGCCTGCGCAAAGGACGCCGGTCAGTGATGCACCCAGTTTGATGTCAGAAGGCTCGCACTTCTTCCTCAGGCTGGTTCATGTGCGGCAACAACGAGGCCGGCATCAACGCCGTCTCGCCGGCCTGTCAGCAAGCAGGACTGTCAGTTCATTCCGTTTGGCTTAAAACCGAAGACGCCAATCTGCAGGCTCATCGACTGCAACCGCTTCAAATAAGGCGGCGAACAACTCGGCCGCATGTCATCAGTTTCCAACGGACACACATTTCGTTGGACATGAAGACAGAGTGACTGGTTGTTTCGGTTGCGCCGACGGGAGGAGGATGCGCGAACCTCACGCTTGCTTGTCCAGTTCTCCCTTCGAATGTTGTGACCCGTGGCTGTTGGCGTGCGTGTGTGCTGCGTATGCGGGCGCGCGTCGTTCCCTATCTCCGCTCACTTCCCTACAACTTTCAGACCCGCTGCTTCGTCTTGCAAGTCGTCTTTGTGCTCACGAGAGCGCGTCTCGACTCCGTTCAAAATGGTGTCGTCTTTTTGTTTGGCGCAGCATGTCAGTGCGTTTCCAGACGGACCAAGGAGCTCCTGACTACCAGGAAGCTTGGAAGAAGTATTACGAGGCACAAGCCGCTGCTGGCGGTGGTGGAGGAGGCGGATTGAGCCAGGGTGCCGGACAGCAGCAGGTTTCAATTGAAATGCGAAGACGTGGACAGTGGCGGTGATGCAGTCGTACGGCGGTGGCGGCGGCGGCGGCGGATACCAGCAGCAAAGCGGCGGTGGCGGCGGCGGCGATGGATACACGCCGGGCGGGGGAAATCCAGTCGGATACCCAGGGTGCGTTCCTCCTTTCGCTCTTCTTCTCCCTCCTCGGTGTCTGTCGACTGAGTCGGTGTAGTGCTCGAGAACGGTAATCGTGGGTATGATGATGGTGAAACGGAGAGTAGCAGCCGGTCTGCAGATCCAATACAATCGAACGAAAACAGGTGTATCATACGGTGGTGTGTGGTTGTCTCTGTCTCAAGTTGGTGGTTCTCACGTGTGGCTGCAGGCCGCAACAGCATCATCAGCAACAACAACAAGCTCGAGTTGCTGCACCAGGCGGCGGCTCTGCTTATCCAGGTCTGACGCCGCAAGGACTCGTCCGGTCTCAAACCAGACTTATTACACCGTGGGGCGACACGTACACTCAAAGTTCCCGTCAGAAAACATTCATTCCATGGGTCGGTGGTCAAACGGAATTACCAAACGTGCACATCGAAATGCCTAGAGTACAAGCACGTCGAACCATTATCATTGCCCGATCATTCGGAATTGCGTTTAGGTGCGAATTCGGGCGGCGGAAACTTCGGCTACGGTGGGGGTGATAACGGCAGCGGCGGCGGCGGCTACCGCGGAGGCCGAGGCGGCGGTAGTGGAGGAGGATACCAAGGAGGCGGAGGTGGTGGAGGAGGATACCAGGGAGGTGGAGGCCGAGGCGGCGGCGGCTATGGAGGTACGCCTCTTATCTGTCCAGTTCATTGGTACTCAGGTGGTGGAGGAGGCGGCGGACGTACGTACGATTCACGCAACGGAAACGACTCGTACGGACGCGGAGATAATGGATCCGGATATGGTGCATTTCTCTATTAGAAGACCAATAATAATGTGAATGGATGATGCTAGGCGGCGGCGGTGGTGGCAACACGCGTCGTGTGCCGACCGGCGATGGGCGCGTCGAACTCAAGGACTCGGTCTTCGTTCAGGGGGTTCCCACAACGTACGCCACTTGTTCTTCTCCTCCTCAATCCCGTGAGTTGCGTACAGGGTGAACGAAGCGTTCATCGCCGAGTTCTTCGGATCGCAGGGCCAGATTGCCATCAACGATCGCACGGGCCAACCCAAAATCAAGGTACAGCTTGACGCACACTCACTATGGCAGGAATGCGGCCATGCAGATCTACACTGAGCGTGGCTCTTCCCAGCCGAAGGGCGAGTGCGTCGTCACGTTCGCGGACCAGAGCTCTGCGCAGAGTGCCATCGACAATCTCAACGGTGCGCACCGGTTACTGATGGTCAAGTGGACAGGGGGGTCGAACTTGCGACCGGGGTTGGTGGTTTCGCAGCCAGGTTCAGATTCCATGTTGCAACCACCATATGGTGTAACGTGGGCCGATAGCTTGGTAAATCGTCATGCCTTATGATGATCACGGAATTACACATGGCGTCGCACTATGCGGCTTCGTGCTTGCAACGCGATCTACATTCTTCGAATTCGTCGCCAATCTTTTCGTCCATAGTGCAAGTGTGAGGGGATTGCAGGCCAGTGCTTCCCGGGATCCGACCAGCCGATGTCGCTGTCGTTCGCCAAGTTCAAGGAGTCTGGTGACGGTGGCAGTTCGGGCGGAGGTGGCGGCTTCCGAGGAGGTCGCGACTTCGGGGGAGGCGGGCGTGGTGGCGGACGAGACAGCTATGGTATTGCTGACCATCTTCACCCCCCTTCATTCATCTAAACACAGGCGGTGGCGGTCGTGGAGGCGGATCGTTCGGCGGTGGCGGCGGCGGCGGAAATTACGGATCTGAAGGTGGCGGAGCTCCGCCAAACCGTCGTGAGGGAGATTGGACATGCGGCTCGTGTGGAAACTCCAACTTTGCCTACCGACAGGCCTGCAACCGATGCCAGGTTTGCGTGGATTGCTTTTTGCTGGAATTGCATTCACATATTGAACAGGCCGCTCGAACTGATGGAGGTGGCGGCGGCGGCGGTGGTGGTGGAGGATTCCGAGGAGGCGGAAGAGGCGGTGGACGTGGAGGATTTGACGGCGGACGAGGAGGAAGAGGCGGTGGACGTGGAGGATTTGACAGCGGACGAGGAGGAAGAGATGGAGGCTCGTACGGTGGAGGAGGCGGAGGCGGTGGAAGCTATGGTGAGGATCGTTATGGAAGCGGTGGTGGTGGCGGCAGCGGCGGCGGATATCGCGGTGGTGGTGGAGGCAGCGGCGGAGGAGGAGGATGTGAGGAACTCATCGCCAAGTAGGGATAATCAATCCGCTGCAGATCGTGGAGGCGGAGGTCGTGGCGGCGGCGGCAGCGGAGGAGGATACAATGATGGCGGCGGCAACGGTTTCCGTCGCGGCGGTGGACCGGATCGAAATTATGGAGGCGGCGGACCGGACCGAAATTATGGGGGCGGTGGCGGAGGCCAGCGACACAATCCGTATTAAGCGCGCGCGCGCGTCTGTCTGCGGCATCCGAAGCCAGCAACAAGTCCACAGCCGATACTCGTTTCTTCGCCCAACATACACACGAAAGTCTGATTCATCCCCATGCAGCAGCAGTACAGAGTGTCTTCTCTCCATGAAGGCACCGCTCGAGTATGGCTTAGCAGATGTGCCGGGAGATATGGGGGACAGATACAGTTAGACGTCGTAGCTTCCGAGGAAGGGCCAGCAGACAGGCTTCGCGGTGGACTGGCCGGCGATACGGATGAGCGTGGCGAGCAGAAGCAGTTTGAGCTGAAAACCAAGATGACGACGGAACGAGAGCTGCGCGCCGGCCAGTCGGGCCACCGGACGGTCGTCGTTCGCCAGCAGCACTTCCCAGATCTCCCTGTTCGATCGAGTGTGTGGACGTGCTGTGGGGGCGGCACTCACGTCGAGTCGCCGGCGCTTCCGCTCGAGAGGACGCACTTTGCGATCGTCTGCTGGTCCGTGTTCTGGATGTGGATCGGCTCGCCTGCACTTGCTACTGTGTGCACGTGGAATGATTCACGTCGAACCAACCAGGAATGAGATGACCCAGCGTGTCTTGATTCCAGTCCTTGACGGCCAGCGGCGTTCCGCCCTCCTTCTTGCCGCACCAGCCCCGGCGTCGAGTCATCTCCACCAGAGTGAGCACTCGTCGACCGTACGCCTCGATCACCCTGCAAGTTGGTCGTGACTCGAGTGGGTCAGAGGACACGACGACAACGACGACGATACCAGCTTCCGGGCGGAGCGCTGTCTCCGTTCGCCGCGCCGGCCAGCCATCCGTTCGGTGCGCACCACACGTCGAAGAGTGGGAACATGGCCGAGTCCAGAACCTAAACGATTGCGGGATTTCGCAAGAGGCGCGGCACTGCCGGAACCTGAAGTTCGCCGCCCTGTCGCGCCACGTTCAGCGTGTCAGTGGCGGAGAAGTAGAGAAGGACCTGCGATTTGTTCGGCACGAACAGTGGCTGCTTCGCGTGGAGAACGTGTCGCAGCTGAAAGAGAGAGAGAATTGTGGGATGCACGGCAAGCGAGCGAGGAGATACTGACGGGACTGCGTCCGAGCGAGCCCTCGTCGAAGCAGAGCTCCTCCACCTCGGCGTCCTCGTTCTCCTCGTTGTGGTCCTCGTCCGCGGACGACGTGTTCGCTTCGATCGCCACCCCTCGCTGCGCCGGCTGTCCATTGACCGTTCGTCGTCGGGCCACTCCGTTCGGCGTCTGCTGAGCGCCCGCCTGCTGGTGCGGAGACTCGAACGCCACGGCCGCCGGCCGAACTGCGACCGCTCCTCTTTGTGATGGCGGTGGCGGCGGCGGCGCCGGCTGCTGCTGTCTCCGTACGACCTCCATCATCTCGATGCGCTCCGTGGGCTCCGACTCGTCCGCCATGCTACAACACGCACGCCTACGGCTGCCACGCAAGGATCTCCACAAACTGCTGCTGCTGATGATGAAGCAGTCGAGTCGGTGCAGCTCCGCCACCACTAGCACCAGCGGTAGTGCTGTGTCTGCTACTGCTGCTGCTTGCGAGTCGATTGACAGAGAGTTCGGCGAAGTGCGCGTGCAGCTGCAGACTGACGCCACTGCTGTCCGCGCTCTCCATTCGTACAAAGTAGCAGCGCGGCAGGAGAAGGGAGAAGACGGCGACGACTACGAGGGAGGAGAGAGGCCCACCGCCCGCTGTGCCTGCGGCCCTCCCCCCTCCCCTCTTCCCCTTCCCCGGTCCCTATCGATCGACGCGGCCCGGGAGTGAGAATGACCAGCTGCTGTCTGCAGCAGCAGCAGCAGCAGTCATTGCTGCACAGCCACCAACGAATAAATATGAGAGCACGATGATATCCATCTATACATCATCATCATCTATTCGTCGTCATTGTGTCGTGATGCATGCAACAATAATATCTTCATCATCATCACATCCAGGCGGGAGGAAAGGCAGGGAAGGGACGACGAGTGAAAGGGGGGAGAGGGAAGGGTTCATCGCTTCGCACCATCGCCTTTTCACTAGCATCTGGAGACGGGTGGCGACGGGGGGAGATAGATCGTAATCCGGAGAGAGAGAGACAGGCTGCCGCTCCCCGTCGCCACCCACTTGTCCGACGGCACTCTCTGAGCGCAGGAGAATGGACATCCAGAATTCGGGTCGGTGGCGACGAGTCGCCAGCGCACTCCCTCCCACATCCTGGATTCGCCGGCGTTCGCTCACCTTCTCCTCCTCCCCCTCCTTCTCACTCTTCTACTGGTTGTGTTGCAGGGAGCATGGCCAGGAGATGGACGTCGTCCGTCTCTCTCCTTCTCCTTTTCCTGTTGCCCGCTGTGCAGTCGCAGTACACCTCTCAAACCTATCCGGACCCGAGGACGGATCCCATCCAGGTTGGCTGTGGCGACGTCGATTGCCTTCTAAAACCGATTTCCAGTGCAAAATTGGCCTCCCCGGCTGGGTATGCGATCCGTCCGAAATCCTGGAGGAGGACGAGCGCCGACGACTGATGCAGCGCATCGAACAGGCATGGATCTTCTAGCTCGCATGCATGAGATGGCACACCTCTCAGTTGGTGGGCGTCACGCGGGCCGTCCGAAACGTGTCGCCAGCTTGCGCATCTCGGCCGGGCGCCAATCTCGAGCTGCTCGTAGCCGTCGTTGAGAAGGTAGTTTCGTGTGTGTGCGTGTGTGTGGCATCCCCACCATTGCCGTCGAATCACACAGATCGGCACACTGCCGTTGGGGCCGATCGATATTGAAAAGTTCGCCAACAACCTGAAGCGTCGCCTCCAGAACTACCAGGTTTGCTGAGACTGCATTTCGTTTCTTGAGCGCTTCTCCTCAGGACGTGGGCATGTGCGACACGACGGTGCTGATCGTCAACTCACGCTCCGACCGACAGGTCTTCACGGTGGCTGGCCGTGACGCTCAGATCTCAAAAGAGGTGGTGCAAACGCCTCTTTTTGCATGTGGCGTGAGCGGTGTGACTTTGGATCCCTGAATCTCTGGAATTTCACTACAAGAAAGAGAAGGAGACGCATACGTCTTTCTTTGCCGTCATAGCAACACACATGCCCTCTTGCAGGTTTTGAGGACGGCCTTCGAGCGCAATATCGGTCACTTCCGATCGGCTCGCTATGCGACTGGACTCGAGGTGTGTGCGCCACTCTATGCTAGCGCACTCTTAAATCGATCGAAAACAGGGCATGGTGGAGTATATCGCGGCTGCGTACACGAACGCTCATCTCGTGCAAGTCCCTTCGCCTGACAGTTTCCCAACAAAGTCTGTTCAAATGCGTTGACAGAGGGGCGACGCTTATATTCAGACCCATTGCGGAGGAGGGGATCCAATTGGTGCAGCCGTTCCGACAGGCCGCCGCCAAACGAACGCCGACCGTCGAATTTACGGAAATCGAATCGACTGACCCGCCTATCTCTGCGACGCCCTCATCAGAGTTATCCACCTTCGATCAGATTGTTGGTCCATCATCCCGCATTCGTCCTGCATTCCAACATGTGAAGGTGTTCGAGGGAGTGCCCGAGAAGGAGCGTCTCTGGGTTCAACTCATCCAAATGGCCATTGCCAGATGCGGTGCTCGCAAGGAAAACCTCGGCAAACACGTTCGCTCTCTAGTCGAGGGTAGGCATTGTTGAAGTGCCATGCACTGAAAGATACACACCATCGACCACAGAGGCAATGGCCATGTCGTTGAAGCTGATCAGCGACACAAACTACAACCAGATCGAGGAGGCCGCCGAGACGGCAAAGGCCGACAACTTCGGCGTGGTTCCAACACGCACGCATGAGATCTCTCAGAAATCGAGACATTTCAGGAACGGGCGGAGGCGAGGGATGATGCGTGGAGACGACTCGAGTCCGATCTGATTGGTCCTATATACGCCAAGTTTGACCTGGCTTCCAGCATCAAAGGGTGGCATACACGCAGGTACTCTCGGGCCATTCACAACGCATCGGCCAATTCGCCATGCGAGTTCGACCCATCTCGTTCCATCCGCCGTCGTCAATGACCTGTCCTGCTGTCGCCGCCGCCGCCGCCGCCAACTTTGCGCTCGCAGATCGAACCAGTCAGTGGTGATTGATGACGGGCGACTCTCGGTTGACGAGCGACGTCTACATACACTTACGTCTTGTTTCAAACTCGTGCTCCCATAAAGTCAGTACCTCACGGCGACTCCTCGCCAAGAGTCTCACGAAGATTACACACACGGATTGCCTTCTTCACGCAGTTGCTGTTAGTTGGAATTCTTTTAACCTTCTGCTCATGTAAGCTAGTTCTTTGAATCACAGCGCGCATGAATTTCCCCACGCTCTTCATGCACTGTTCTGTTGATGGCGATCGATCTTCGGCGATGTACTGTTGGGCTGGACACGAGACGAATGGAAAGGATGAAGGGCTGGCTATCAGTGCCGATTGGGTGGAACACACCGATTCTACCGCTTCTCGTCAATAAAGGAGACGGAAATGAATACCTCTGGCACATATAGAGCCCCAGTTCGAAGGAGAATGCACGGTCGTTGATATCGGCGATCCACATGCTGCTATCTTTTTTGTCGACGCAGCCCGCACGGCTCATGCGACCGCGACCAGAAAGGCCAAGAGGGGAGCGCATTTGCCGAGCATCATGTGCAAAGTTTGCATTCGAGTGATCGACGCACTAGAGAAGACGTCCAAGCAGTAGGCTTCGCACGTGAAACTGCAGTGAGGCGTAAGCGGCACGCAACGCCTCGAAATTTGTCGACCCGCCGCATTCCGTTCACTTCATCCCTAGCGCTCTCCCCCTATACACATTTCCAATACTCTGCTACTCTGCCAACAGCAAGACATGACAGACGCCAGCGTCATCACGATGCCCCCTTCTTCATCATCATCATCATCATTGTACATGATGGTCATCCGATGAGACGTTTGCTCTCAAGATACCTGATTTGATATAGCGCTGCTATTCGCTCCGTCAGGCGAGGTTCTGTTGTGAGATGAGTTCGAAGTACTTTCCTCGACGTGTGACCAGCGCCTGGTGTGTACCCTGCTCGCGAACCTTGCCACCCTCGATGAACAGAATCAGGTCCGAGTTCTGGATGGAGGAAAGTCGATGCGCGATCGTGATACAGGTTCGACCGGCGCGTGCTCGATCCAAGGCTTCCTGCACGGCGCGTTCACTCTCCGAATCCAGTGCACTTGTGGCTTCGTCAAGTAGCAGAACCGCGGGATCTCTGAAAAATCGAGACTCCTGATCTCCGCCCCCATGCAGGCTTCTTACCGAACAAGTGCTCTTGCAATAGCGATCCTTTGTTTTTGACCGCCGCTGAGTTGCGTGCCTTTTTCGCCCACTTCCGTGTCTGAAACATCACGTTTTAACGTCGTTCCACATCATCATCATCACGAACCGAGTCCTTTTGGTAGGGAGATGACAAAGTTCTTGGCGTTCGCGGTCTCCAACGCCTTCTCAATGCGATCTGCGAAATAACTATGGATGGGAAATCAAGAGGAACCTACCCATCGAGACGTTTTTCAACCCAAAGCAGATGTTGTCCTTGATTGTTCCGGCAAACAAACGGGGCTCTTGTCCGACAAGAGCCATTTGCTCGCGAACACTTCGTAGACACAGCGTCTTCAGGTCGTGACCGTCAAATCGAACGGCGCCATTGGTCGGGTCGTAGAAGCGTTCCAGCAGCGAGATACAGGTCGACTTGCCCGATCCCGAGGGACCGACGAGTGCGACGGTCTGGCCGCGGCGAGCGCGGAACTCGAGATTTCGCATCGTCAGTTGATGCGGTCGTTGGGGATAGGCAAACTGGACGCCCTCGAAGTGGATCTCGCCTTGGAGTTTCTACAAGAGAACAAAAGATAAGGAGGGGCTGGGGCAGAGGGATACAAACATGTTTCTGTCCTTGCTCCATATCGCCGGTCATCGGGCGTCGTCGAATCACCGAAAACAAGAGTCCTGCGGCCGTACGAGCCTTCACGAATTCCGGGAAGTACGACGAAGAGTTCATCACAGCGACGGACGCCAGCAGCAAGGAGATGATGGATCTGAACAAATCCTCGTAGTAGTGGCAATGTCTAGGTACTCAACCGACCTGAAAACTTTGTCCGACGTCTTCTGTCCATCGTAGATGATGTAAATACCCAACGCATAT
>JACMII010000201.1:10431-22623 GCA_014805405.1 Bunonema sp. RGD898 | reverse complement strand
GAAATCTCCGACAGAATGTCCGGGCGCCAGTGTTCTCGGTGGGGTCGCATAGAAATTTCCTGTTTTTCCGATCAGCGCCGCTCGTTCATCTCCCATGCAATCGTGCAATTCCATCCACTAACCTTCCGCGACGAGCTGCGGATATGCAGCCAACACCGCTGCTTGAACTGCTCGTCGCACAGCCGGCTCGAGTGCCGACCTCCTCACTGCCAGCGAAGCGTCGCCTGTTGAGGTCGAGAACACGGCCGACAGCCAGAGCTCCGCCGCGGCTGCTCCAACTCCCAGTTCGCCAAGGACTAAAACATGAGGGAGTGCAAACGATCGCCGATGACGAGGAGATCAAACCGTTGGCGACGTTCTGTCGAGCGGGAAGCGCAGCAGCCTGTCGAAGCAAATGTTGTAGCGCGAGAAGCTGTTCGTCCAGAACTCGCAGCGCATCCGACACCCGCCTTCGCGCGGCACCGCAGCCGCCAGGCATCGAGGCCGCTTCGATGGTCTGCGATACGCTCACTCTATATTGTGAATTCGGATGAGAAGTGTACCCTCAGAGCGCGTCTGGCGCATTTCAGATGAATTGCAAGGGCAGAGTCCACTTCCTGATGGCCGGTCGCTGACTTATCGACGACGGCCTGCTCGTGATCCGTGTCGTCCGATGCGGTTGCCGTTGTCTAAATGGATGTTACATTGGCGTGCGAGTGAATAGAAGCTCGAGAACCTTCCAGAAGGCGTCCGATTCGACCAACGCTCGTTCGATAAGCGCACCCGTCGAACGGCGACGCCAGGCCGACTGCAAATTAGCCTCCGTTTTATTTCTTTACAAAATTCATTTGCGTGCAGCTTGCTTCCTTCTCGTTCGTCTCTCGGGATCTCGTGCATAGTGCTTCTTGCACTCGCCAACTCGAAGTCACAGAACAGGATGTCTTTGCCCCGTGGCCGGGGCACAACCAGGCAAAACCTAATCCGTTTAATGGTAAGTCGTCCTCTTGTGCATAATTCTCACGGTACTCCGGTCACAGGGAGCATTTCACACCGTTGTGCCATGCGACTGCAGGTTCCCAGACTTTTTGCGCATACGCCCACCTCTCGGAGGTGTACATTGGTCTGTGCGAACGAGCGATGGAGTATGCGTGCGTGGGCCTGTCTTTTCCGTACGACTGAGACATGTTATTTGAAGAGCGAAAACAACGTGAGGCGCACGGATGTGGCACGACCGCTGCTGACTGGACAAATATATATGCGTGTGTGTAGGAGAACACTGACCATCAGACTATAGACAGAACGAAACGGGGCGCACGTCTGGCTAGACAGTGGGAAATGCGAGCCCGACATACGTGCTGACAGCGCGACATTGCGAAAATGCTACAGACGTCACATGATGGCGTGTGCATTTCTCTGTCTGGCCGAAGGGATCTGATACCTGCGGCTTGTTGCAAGACGAAGTGCCGAACCTTGCCATGTTGCACACTGTTTTGACGGGACAATCGCATCAACACACTGGCTGTCACGCCTCGCTCAGCCGTTTGCGGAGCGCTTACTCGCATACAGACGATTCGGGCAGTTCGTTTCCTTGATTGTCCAAACTAGACAGACGTGAGAAACACAAGTTACCCGCCCCAAACCTGCGTCACTGTTTCGTACTTCACCCCTCATCTAAGCACGTCTTGTCGACGAAACCTAGCATGGCGTGCGGACAAGGTCACACCCATCTGTCTGTCTCTGCGACTGTAGTGATGGTGCTGCGCCCACCAGCGAGTGTCGCCTCCCCCCTCCCGACACACGCCGAAAGACGAAGAAGGTGGGGTGGCACCAACCTCTTTGAAGTTGGCCGCTGACGACTTGGACTTTCCCGACGAGCTCGACTTGGTAGACTGCAATTTTTTGCCGCCCTGACTCGCCCAGGGTGCAGCACCATCGGCGGACGTTTTCCACCTATCAATCAACATCACCGCGTTGCGATCAAAATCGATCAATCGATACCCCTCGCTCGTCATGAGGACATTGTCATCGAGCTGCGCGTCTTCTTCATCCCCTTCTCCAGTGCCAGTGATTCTCCGTCGCCACGAGTTGGTGGCCGACGTTCTGGTCGACGATGAAGACGCCGCTGCGCCCGTGTCGTTCGTTCGCTAAAGTAAACACTACGAGCGGGCAAGATCAGATTCCGATGACGATGTCTGATCTCTGGTGTGCAATACAATGTGACACGCTTGTTTTGATGACTATTCGATCAAGTCGAGCGCCGCACGAGTAAACACACTCGCCCGCTCCGAATAAGAGTAAGAGGGGAGAGAGTGAATGAGAAAAGGACAGGAAGTGCATCAGCGATCAAAGTGTTGTTGTGACTAGATTGATCTGGTGGTGCGGCACTTTTAATTCGCCGATCTCTTGAGTCTATTCGCGACGGGGAGTGGCGGACCGCCGCTGAGGGAGTGGTCAATTCATCGTCATCGGAGGGGGAAACTCTTCGAAAAGCATCGCCGAAAAATGACAATCCACATCTAGTGCACAAGACTGGCACTTCACCTCAGGTTGTTTGCCACACCGCCAGCTATGCTTTATGCCACGAACGAAGACGAAGATGAGGATGCTCGCTCACCTTGATGAGGTTGATCCAGTGTGCGAGCACCCTGTGCATGCCCGCCAATGTGGCAGTGGTCGGCGGCGGCGCTCCACCACCATGCAGCAATCGCTCCAGCGTCGACCGCATCTCGTTCGCGTAGATCAGCAGGCACTGCGCTAGCGCCACCCTCTCGCGCTGCATCTTTTCGGGTCCCTTCTCCGGGGGTGCGAGTCTCGCACTCCTCGCTCCATCCGATCCTCCCGACGAGCCCATCGCGGAGTCGGGCGAATGCGATCCTGCCGACGACGATAGGGATGTCAGCTTTTTCGGCGACGCCGGGCCCGTCAGGTTCGCCAGCGAGAGAGACTTCCATCCGGCCGGTCCTTGCGATCTTTTCGCCGTCTTCAGCCCGTCCTGACGGTGCATTACGGCATCGTCGAGCTCGTCCAGTCGTGGGATGCTCTTCGCAAGGTCATAGTAGGCACAATCCAGGGCTGCGGCGGATGCGCGCCAGGAGGAGTCGACTTTCTCCGTAACGGACAGTAGAGCAGTTCCTCGAGCCGCCGCCCGAGCAGCGGCGCCTCGCTTCTTCTCGCGCAGAACGACTCGCCCGTCGATCGTGCCATTCGCCGATCGAATCGCGTGCCCACCACCACCGCTGCTGCCGCCGCCGCCGCTAGAGGCAAAGTCGGCGGCAGAGGATGAGGCACGGCCGAGAGCGGCGCTTGAGAGCGAGTCAACCACCGAGCTCCGCGACTTTGGAATCGAGGAAGATGGACTGCAAATCTGGCGTTCATCATCATCCAGTCTTCTCTCACTATCTAGCGTTCTTCACTATTCTCTCACTGGTTGGTGGTCGATATGCCAAGCGAAAAATCGACATAGCGTTGGGAGATTTTCCATTGAATGCCTCAACAATTGCAAACCCTCGAGACGAACTCACATCCACGACACGCGGAGCTCGAGTTTGATCGTGCCGACGGAATTGAGCGCCAGCGTGACGAGCTGTGGTTGCGCTGCGATCAGCTCGATCAGATCGAAGCGTCTTTCCGCCAGGCTTCTGGTCCTCAGGAGAAGGACCTCGGAGACCTGAACGATCGTTCACTCGTTTGCCTTCTTCCCTCTCTTGCGAGAGAAGAGAATTGTCCTCGGCCCACCTTCAAGATCAGCGGCTGATCCGCGTACGCCGCCAGCAGGACCGACCCCTTGGACCACTTTTGAAGCCTATCGGGCTGCGTTCTGCCTCTGGTCTTCCATTTCTGGTTGCCGTGTCGCACCGACACTTCAAAGGTGTCTCCTGATGCGAGACGCGCAAAGCCCGTGATGGCTGCCATTGACCGGTTGCTTGCTTTGCGGGGAAAAGCGTTATCACCTTGAACTTCGACGTGCAGCCGCCCCATTAGTCCGTGCAGGTCGTGCTCCAACGCGGCCAGGGAGCGCTGAAGTGCCCGGCGGGAACTTGATCCAGTCGAGGGTGAGGGGTTCGCAGAGGCGGTTGTCGAGCGGAGGTCCAGAGACGAACCTGAAACAACTCATGATTTGATCGCATCGCAAATCATTCTATTCAGCAAGGTGGAGTTGCATTCTGGAGACTGTCGCCGTACGGTGTCAGTACTTCCGGCCAGCCACCGTCTGTGGCTGAATCGTTCGCAACGGTGTGATTAGTCAAACGAACGAGTTGCCGACAATAGGATCGATCGACTATTGGCCATTCAATCGGAGCGGTCACAACGTCTTCACTCCATAGTGGCGGCGTATGATCGTCGCCATTTGATAGGTATCCGGTGACTGAACCAACGACAAGCGAACTACACGACTTCTACGCGCGAACTCTATTGATGCACCACTCGCTTCGGCGGTCATCGACAATTGAATCAGCTCGCAACGCCAATGAAAGAAAGACAAACTTAGGGGGCAGCTGCACACATACACACGGCAGACGCTGAAAGGAAGGATAGGCACAGGGCGGGAATCGATCAATCAGTCAATCGTTCAAACGCGCGTACGCGTGCCTCCCACCCCGCAATCCGCTTTCACACAAGCAGACGGCGATGCCGTCGACCGGAGAGGGGAGGGGAGGGGGCCGAAAAAAGAGCGCGCGCGCGAGCTAGTTTCCCCGCTTCTTCTTCGTTTTCTTTCTCTCTCTCTCTCTGTTGCCCGAGTTTGGCGATTATCTCTCTAGCTCCCGTCCCAGCCGCTCGGCGCATTCACGTTTCTTTCCTTTGCCCTGCTCTCCTCTCCGAAGTTCAAAAGCGCAGCAAAGACAACAACAATAACAACAACACTACAACTGCTCGAGTCCCGGCATTTGCGATTTCCACACTTTGAGGCGTCAGGGCATCATCGCGCAACAATCTAGCAGACCGTACATCCTCGCATAATTGAATCGGCAGTTGGAAGAGCGCTGGCGTTTTTGCTGTCTCTTCCGACTTTGCCAGACAGGGGTAGGGCCTGAAGGTCAAAGGGTTGCGCAACTGAAGTGGGGATGAAGAAGTGAAATGGGGGCAACGAAGAAGAAGAGAGGGAGGCCGGCCGTCCTTTCTTCATCAGTCGACGCGACAAGTGGCTATAGCTCGGCGGCTGTTGTGACGGCGCCGTCGCCGCCGCCTTTTGGAGTGAACGAGAGAGTCGCCCTAGCACACGAGTGAGCGAGCACTGTGGTGCGCGCGCGCGCATTTCCCCGGGAAAGGAGGCAAACACAGCGCAACCGGCCCGTCACTCTGAGCGCGCGCGCGCGAGTCTATCGTTTGTCGTCGCCGTGGTCTCCGCATGTGTGTGTGTTGACCGCCCGCCACAGTCGCAGACCGGCACGCCCCGGGAGACTAATATTATGATGATGAGAGAGAGAGGACCGTGCTGCTGCTACTGAGGATAATGATGATGATGATAATGATGATGGAGAAAGGACTACTAGAGCGTACGCGAAAAGGTGGGCGAGTCATCATTCGGAACATTGAAACGGGCGGGTTCCAACTGGTACCACGGGGATTGTCGTCGTCGTCGTGAAAAAAGGCGAGGCGACCGACACTCGGGGGCGGGCAAACATGCGAGCAAGTCGCATCATCACCAAGCGGGGCAAACACCTCGAGGGAAAATGCGCCGACCGTGTCACACTGAGTTGGTGGCTCTAGCAGCCGATGTGAGAAACCAGTGAGCAGCAGCACCACAACAACACGACAGAGCGGGATGCTTTGAATGAGGGCTAGCTAGCTCTGCGACATGGCGGCACCCAAGCGGGGGACGAGAACAACGAGATTGATGACTGGCGATCGACGCCGCTCCCTCTATTGCCGGAACGGCTCAGCTGTGGCAATTATCGTCCACGGTCGGGAATCGGACACGGACTGATGGCGTGAGGCAATGCGGTGTGTGGTATGCGCCTGCTAGCAAATTGGATCGAACTCGGCGTTGGCTGACGATTGGGCAGGCGCGCGGCGGGAGGAAGGGAAATGTAAAATCGAGTAATGCGCTTTGGCTGCTACGCGCGCGCGCAATCAGCCGTCTCGCTCTCTCACTCCGGAAACCGCTTCTTTCCCCCCGCTAATTCGCACTCTGCCCGACGGTCGTCAGAGAGGCGGGCGACGAAGCAGGGGCGTGTGGTGGAAAGGAATGAAGAAAGACGATGTGTACGCTCACCTCTGGGCGTGGTGCCGCCGCCGGATAGTGCAGCTGCTGCACGAGCCGCGCCCAGCCAGCGATCCAGAAGCGCACGGAGTTGGACCTGCTGAGCCTCGGCGATCGCCGCGGCGTGCTCGGCCTGCGCGGCGAGCTGAAACTACGCGATCTGACAGTTTACATAAAAGATAAGAAAACGCAGGGCACACCGATCAGTAGAAGTGACTTTAACCGGATTGCGGAATGCTGATTATGGATTGCACAGTTTCCTGGCAAGAACGCGCAAAATACAAAGAGCCGCAGACAGACACCGATCGGCGACAGACGCCAATCACCCGTCGGATCGACGTCGAGTCGTCGATCGATGCATTCTGCCTCATATCCACCCACAGCAGCAAGTCAGTAGCAGCAGCCAGACTCGCCAGCTCGCTTTCTCTACTGGTCACAATCGCTGCTGTGGCGCCGAAAAATTCCCCCTCTGTGCCGCCGCGAGGGGGGAGGGGGATTAGGGATTAGCATGCTCTGGTGGGGAGAGGGGGGAAAACTCTCGGCTCCCTCGATTCGAATCGTATTGTGGCTGCTGCCCCACCAGCGTCGTCGTCGTCTCCTTCTCTCTCACCTGTTCCTTGTCGACCTGCTGCTGCGGCTGCTGACTGAATTCGACGCCGGTGTTGGCGGCGACGGTGGTGGCAGCGGCGGCGACGGCGGCGTCACCAGCACCAGACCGAAGTTGTTCGGCCTCGGTGCGACGTTCCAAAGCCCAACCGCTGGAACGAAACGAGATTTTCCACAGAACGGCAGCATTGTAGCACTCGCATACTAGTACATATTATGTGTGACACCAACCTCAGCGCGATCAGGAGCGTATCGGCCACTTGCTGGAAGCGTGTCGCAGCCAATAGTCCTCCTACTCCGTCCGATCCGCCGGTGCTCATGAGACAGCTCACGGATCTCGCTCTCGCTAGTGACGCCGTTGACGACGGCATAGTGTTCGCTGCACCATGTCCTGTAGGCGTGGACGACGTCAGGATCATGGATCGGTGCTCCAGATCGGGACTCGAGACCGCTGTTGCTGCGGCGGTCGCTGTGGCAGCAACGCCTGTCGACGACATGGCGACGATGGCGCTCGTATTGATCTGCATGGGTTACATGATTTTGTGCCACCGCCGCCACTATGTCGTGATCGTCCTCACTGATCGCTCACTCAGTTCTGCGGCAGTTGTTTAAGAGGGGGCAAAAGCTACTCGTTGTAGTCCACTCTAGCTACGCGTACGCAGATAATGGGACATCATCGGAATCTCTGGCGACGTCCTCGGGGGAGGGAGTGCAAACGACAATTACAATATGCACATCGTGCGCAGACAATGAGCGCACACGATCGAATGTGTGCCACGTGGGAGAGACCACTGAGCGTTGTGCGAGAAGCGGAAAAAGTTAACAATCAGGCGCAGACCAAGGAACAGCACATCGAAGTGTGAGAGAAAAACCGGGACGGTAATGGAGATTTTTTACTGTTTCTGCGCGTTCCCTTTTCCCGCCACCTCTGCACAATGCGCAATTACGTCTACTCTGCACCCGCACATGCGCGCGCAGTAATGTAATGTGCCATGTTCCACTCACATTCACCGACATACCGCCAATTAACGCGCCAGCTGCACTCACAACACAACTTACAATTATAGCCATTATCGCGCGAGCAGGTGTCGCTTTGAATCAGGCGGCTCCAATCAAGCTAATCGCTCAGTGGTCGAGAGAAAAAACGAGGAAACGCCATCTCGTTGACATTCTCTTACACCTCGCGACGTTCTTGCCTCCACTCGCCTGTCACGCACCACTCCGCGAATGGAAATGTCTCTCTCTCCTCTCCCCCTGAAAAGATATCGGGGCCGGAAATCTCTCTCTCTCTTGCCGGGAAGCGATGACAATCGTGATGACCATCTCTTCCTCCCTCCCTTTGTGCGCGAGGACCAACCGTTAGTGAAGGGGAAAGTGCAAGGAAGGGTGAGGGAATGAGACGACAGTCGTCGACTGACACATGCGTTCGCCCATGATGCGTGTCATCGACCACCCAACGAGGAGAGGAGTGGTGGGCGCGGAGAACTGCACGCGCGCGACATCAAACACGGACGAACCGATTGTGACAACGAGCATCACACAGCACTCGAGAGAGCACGAAAATCGTCTGCTCAGCGCAGATTCGAGCGAGTCCACTGATTTGAGTAGTGACTATCCAAGTGGAATGCGAGTGATTAGTGTGCGCGCGCACAAATCCGGACTCTTCCTCTTCTCGCAACACCGCATGCAGCCGTCTCGCTTTCCGCTTGACCTGCTCTCCGCTCGCATCCACTTCCAACTCTGGAGGAGTAGCGCCCACGGACAGCACGGCGGTGGCGGCGGCACAAAACCAATCTCTCTCTCGCGCTCGCATTCCCAAACGCTAATGTGTCTCTCCTCATCCCCTCTCCCTCGCGCGTGCGCGTTCTCCCACTCGAGCTTGTCTGCTGGTTTGCTCCCGTTGCGCGGCACTATCATTCCTCCCCATCGTAATTGCTTTCTCCTCGCTTCGAAACAGGAACGATGTCTCTCGGAATTGCACTTTTTCCTGTCGCGCACAGGTTGCAGAGCCAATTTCCCGCCCTCCCCCCTTGACCACTTGGTCTGGAGGGAAATTCGAGACACAGGCGGCCAGCAACACACATTGTGTGTGAAGGCGGGTGGGTAGCTAGCGACAAGGGAGAGAGAGAGAACACGCAAAGGAGAACGAGCCCCTCGGACTGGACTCCAATCGTAAGCTCGTGCAATGCCTGAAGAAGAAGTCGCTCCCCGCAACACAAACAAAGCCTCACCGTGGTCACAGTGGACCAGGTGGGGGAGGGAGGAAAAAGCACGCGACGACGAGGCCAAACACTAAAAGCCTTGTGGCTCCCAGCTCCAAAAGTAGACGAGCAAGAAGGGGGAGGAGGAAGAAAACCGTAGTGGGAAATGGGTCACCCGCGCCACGTTGGTGGTCGTCTATATTATGAGCCAAACGCGCTCACATCATCATAATGCGCAGTCAAACTCTACCGGTGTGAACTCATTTCGCCGCGTGCTTAATGGAAACCGGTGGAGAAATCGCGAGAAAGGATCGACCGCCGCAAGGACATGAGGAGAGGGAGAGAGCGAGCGGTTTCGTTTTGGCGCCTAGTAAAAGCTGGAATCGTTGCATTCGTATTTCAGAAATGCTCTGATGCCAAAGCAGGATCGGGAAGAATGCGTTGGCGGGCGGTCGGATTTCTAGCAATAACTCCATGTACTACTCGATGCAGAGAGTGGAGCAAGAGGAGGATGTATGCGCGATGGAATGCGTGGTGGTAGTCATGGGGTTGTATGCTGGCAGATCTGGAAGCACTCGACGACGCACATCGAGTACTACAGGCGTGCGCGCCTACTCTCGAGAGCGGTGGCCACTGCAACTCGAGCGATGGCGGCGACGGCGAATGAATGAATGGGGGAAGCCTCGAGCGTGGTCCGGTCGCCGCCGCCACCCCGCGCTCACATGCAAATCGACGACGACGAGGAAGACCGGTCATGCTTGAAGACGGAGGCACGCAGTTGCAAGCGAGAGCAAGATGCGGGAAGTTTTCTGCCGCGGCTCGGACGAAAACAACAAAACAGTCGGCAGGGAACGGAGCTGCGTCGCCCGATCACAATCATCATTTGAAAGTCGGCTCAGGAAGCGGTTGACATTAATTGCAATGAGCAATAATGCTTCCACGTTCGCATCACGTCAAGTTAGCACCGCACAGGATAGGGATCGCCAGCGACGCAACACGAACAGACGACGCGATTGTGGGAGGAAGGAGAGTGAGAGTGACTACTTTGCCGCCGCCACCACCGCCGCGTTCTCTCACTCGCGCGACGCCTTTTCCTTCCGCCCCCGTCAAAATAATCTGACTAGTCACTGGCTCGGAGGTGGGAATCGATGAGGAGTGGCGATGAGGAGTGGCGACGTGACCCCTCGGCTGATGGCAGAATATATCGACGTCTTCTGAAGAAGAGAGAGAGCGCGCGAGTGCAGCGAATAGACCGTGCGTGAGTGGAACGTCCATTTGTCGCTGTCACGTAGAGATGAAAACAACAACCTCCAACACGCAAATGTCAAGGGTAGGGACGACGAAAGTGCGCGCAAGGCGACGACACTCGCCCCCTTCAGCTGTCTGGTGGGCACGAGTGCGCGAAGCAGACAAATGGGAATGCAAAGAGGCGTGAAATGCGTCGTAGAGCACGCTGAGAAATGGAGAGAGGAAGCTTGCAAAAAAGAGCGGCAAAACGCGCACGCATATTACGTATGATGATCACGCGTGCGCTCTTGGCGGCTGAGACTGTCGAGGCAGAGAGCGAGATTTGGCGTCTGCCGCTTGGGAAAGCACAGCACCATTCTATTCCGATTACGCGCACACTAATTTCGGTTCTTTCTCCGTCCCTCGCTTGTCCTACGAGCATCCTCGCATGCGGTTCCCTCGCAGTCGCGATGCATGCGCAAAACTGGAGTGGCAATTGTCGAAAAGACGGTACGGTACGACGCGGCGCAAGGGAGTCGATTCGTAAGTCCTCAAAGAGCGAGCAACTTGACGACAATGGCGGCGTACGATGATCGCAAGGGCTAGTAGATGAGAGTGAGAGTAGATGAGCGAAGGCGGAAGGAAGAGGGAAGAAAAGGCTGGCAGGCTAGAGAGGTCATGCATCCGTGCGCACATCCCCCTTGCGGGCAGGTCTTCTTCGTTCGCTCGTCTCCTGGCAATGGCACCACCGACGGCATCGATCGATATCCCCCTCTCTCTCTCTACCTGCCGCGCTGACCATTGCTAGCGCGCGTGTGCGCATACAAACCCTCCACTAGGACAGCGGAGGGACAAGCGAACGACCAGATGAGGCGAAGAAGAAGAAGAAGACGGACAGGCGAGACCGTTCTGTTTGGGTACCAACGACAACAATGCCGTCGTCGTCGTCGTCGTCGCGAGAGGACAAACAGTGCCGTGTTGTCGGAGAAGAGATGCTCGAGGCGGAGAGGCTCGTCTTGCCAGCTGCACAGCAGAGTCACGGGATGGCAGCAGAGGAGGAGGGGGGAATACACAAACGTATAGGAACAGGGACGACAGAATGCTACGGGCAAACAGCTAGGTGGCTCTCGAAAAGCGCGCTCGTACGTCTGAGCGGGGGCGAACCGCAAGACGACTGCTGGCGAGCGCTCGTCGCGACAACTGGACCCGACAACTAATGAGCGAAGGGACGTAGTACACGACGGGCCCCTCCCTTCCACTCAACGCGAACCGGCTTCTCGGAATACGTGGAAAACCAGGAAGAGGGACCGGACACACTGCGTCGAGACGGCTGAACGAACGACGAGCGAACGTACTGGGCGCGGTGCCGTGCGGCGAAACACGAACCACGCGAGCCGAAGCGAGAACAAACGAGCAACAAGCAACCAGAGCAGCTGTACCCACTCGCTCACTTTCCCGCCGCGTCGTCTCACGTTATTCGGAAACGCGAGCGGGATGCGCCGGAGGGCGGCACACTCGCCTGGGAACTCGTGCACATCATCGTTGTATGATGATGATGATGACGATGACGCCGGTGGTGCTTAGTTCCCGCACCGCCGCCCGTATATGACGCACCGCCCACCCACTATCTCTCCCCCCCCCCTCTCCTCTTGATGGTGACAAATACGCACCACGATTCTCCCCCTCCTCCAGCGATCGAATGTGCCATGCACAATGACTCACCGCTCTCCTCCTCCCCGCTTCCTTCCCGCTTCCTTTCCCGCCGTGCTCGCTATACACTGGACTAGGCACTGGCGGCCTTGAAAAAGCTGGCTTCCCTCCAACTAACCTTGGGTCTGGACGCTCCTCTGTGCCTTGCCGACGGCCAGTTCAGCGATCGATAGTAGGGTGGCAGGAGAGTTTGAAGTAGCGATTGCCGCTCCGGCAGAGATCGGTCCATGGTCGAAGTCGTCAACGTCGAGTGCCTGAGCGTCACCA
>JACMII010000201.1:0-10331 GCA_014805405.1 Bunonema sp. RGD898 | reverse complement strand
TTGAAGTAGCGATTGCCGCTCCGGCAGAGATCGGTCCATGGTCGAAGTCGTCAACGTCGAGTGCCTGAGCGTCACCATCACCGTCATCACATCACATCATCGTTGTTGTTGTTATTGCTATGTCTAGAGTCACTAGCAAACTGGAGAGCGCTGATTTTCATGTGTGGCAACTTGCCACAATGCGCATGCTGCTGAAATTCCCAAGCGCTTAGTCGGATATTATCATTGAAGATCGCATGACACTTATTGTAGCTAGCTAGTAAAGCCCATGATTAGACATTGCTAGAGTTTCAGTTTGTCACAAGACGATCGTACTTTCAATTCATAGCTGAAAAAACACTTTCGAAAGGGGATCGTGAATTACAAGCCATTGCATTGTCATCGATCGATCAATGCACTAGAACTTACTTCATCATAGGATCCTGGTAGAACAAGGGTTCGTCGTAGATGGGCTTCTGGCTCGGGTTCTTATTGCCCTTATCCACAATATCTTCGGTCTCTTCGTCGTCTCGCTCGCCTTCCTCCGCTCCAGGATCCTCTTCGACGATCTGTTCGCGACGGCGGCGACAATGACGCTGCTGCTGCTGATGATGATGATGGTGCTTCTGCTGCAACAGCACAATCTATCGTGGGTGGGCAAAAACGCAGAGAGGCAATCATGAGGGAGCATACAAGCAAGGCGGCGGGACAACGACGATAATCAAACGACCGACGCGAGGCCATAAACATGCTCGGCAAAGGCACAGCCCGATATCGACCGCGAACATCTAGACTCGACCATTGAGATCTCCACTCTCACGACCGTCAGTCACGACGACGACGACGACGACTGCACGCCAAGTTGTTGGACAGCCGGGTGGGCAAGACATCTTGCATCGTGAGTCGGACATGTTGGATCTGACAGGGGAGAATGAACTGTTGCGAGCACTTGAATTCCAAGCATTTCGCGCAGTTCCTCGCATCGGCGAAATGGCCGCGGGAAGATTTCCCGCCGAGCGCTCTTCGGAGATCGGCTCAGCTGCTTTTCGGTCAGCGCCGGGAGGGTGAAATCCACAGATGCATGCCCGGAATCCTGCTTCCTCACCCCCTTCCCGCTTCTCCGTTTGCTCTCGCCCGGTGGGGAGGTCAACGTTGGCCGAGAAAAATCGGATCGCTCTCTCCCCCTCGCACGAAACACAACAATACGTGTGCTCGCTCGCCCCCGCTTCTTCCTCTCTCCCGCAGTTTCTGTCCACCCGCCAGCCCGGGAGGAGGGAGAAATGGGACACGCGCTGGTCAGAGCTTCTCTCTGCTCTGCGCAGGAAGGAAGGAGGAAGAGGAGCGGGAGGAGGAGGAGGGGAGGGAGAGGTCTTCTTCTCCTTTCCCACCTTCTTCTGACTCACCTTGAACGGGGCAACGGGAGGAGGGCAATCGTTATTCTGCGCACGCGCGCGCACGCCGCTAAGACGCGGCGAAGGTCAGACATGAGCCGGCGACGGTGAGGAACGAGTGGATGCAAACAGTCGACCGGCAGCGACGACCTTTTGTTCACAGTCAGGCAGACCCGCCGACGGGTACGAGAGAGATAACGATCCAAATATGGAGGTCGATTGCTCGCCCGTCCACTAGATAGCATTGCGCAGCCCAGAGCAGGCTTGTCTACATAGCGGTGCCCAACGGATCAGGGACATGGTGTTGCCTTCAATCTACCACCATTGGCAGACCACTCGGAGAACGCCAGCAGGATCGGTAGCATGATTTTGTCTGACTGTCGAGCGCCTCTTCGTTTGACACGGTCTCTCGGCGAATAGCGTGCAGGCGTGAGAGGCGCGAGATAATCAGACGCAAATCATGCTACCGATCCTGCTAGCGTTCTCAGAGCAGACATCGCATGAGAATGGAGGCGTCGTCCTGTCTGCTAGCATCGCAATGCACGCCCCGGACGGTTCACGTCGGCCCGATGGAATCTTCCCACGCCATACCTGGTCTACGACGACGTCGCCGCCGCCATGCTGCAGCAGTGAATGACGACGGTGGTTCGGCGGTTGCGATCCGGATACAGGCGGCGGCGGCAGCAGAGGCGGTGGTGGCGGCAGTGGCGGCGGCGGTGGCATAGACAGTCGTCGTCCGATCGACGATGCGGACGAACAGCTGGCGCGGAGCGTGTCACCGGACTGAAATACGTGCTCTCGTAGTTGCGCTTGCTTCATCCCCTTCGACTGATTGTTCTTCGACGACCACCGCTCTCTTTGATCAGTGTTGTTATGCTACTAAAGGGAGAGGGGGCTTTCACTCGAACGAGAGCAGGCAGTTGAGCGTAGACGAGAGGGGGGGATGGAATGAGGCGTCATGAGAAGGAGAAGAAGGAGGAGGAGTCGCCGACTACTTACAAAGTAATCGCCGAACGTCGCTGCCGTCGCGGCCGTCACGAGCAGGCCGTGCTGAGGCGCCGGCGCCACGGTCACCGTGCTCGCTCTTCCGGCGCCGCTCTTCTCGGCGGTCGGCTTTTTGCGCCGGAAGAGCGTCGTGAACGGCACGGCCGAGAAGACGCCCTGCTTGTGTGACCGATGATGGTCGTCTTGCATCTGCTGATCGTGGAATCGATAGACGCCCACTGGCGACGACGATGCGCAGTCCGACAGCAGCATGCTCGATCGTCTGGGCGTCGTGGCGAAAATCGACGGATGTGGGTGAAAGCTCTTCATGTTTGAATTATGTAGGGAAAGTTGCCGTCGACGATTCCTTACATCATGTCGTCCACTTGGCATCTGTGACACGAGTCCGTCCATTCGCGCCTGCGGCACGTTGAAGTTGCCGTTTCGGGGCCGAAACTGGCGCGTGAACTGCTCGTCAAAGTCCAGGCCCTCGTAGGAGAACCAACGCTCTGAATATTCGCGTTCGCCGAATCGTTCCACCCAACAACGACTTACGGCCCATTGCCAGTGCTCTGAGGTCGCGCAGTGTCTTCGCATCACAACAGATCGCCGCGGAACTCGCGTTACTGTACGAAGTGGTCTGGGAGCGCATGCTTCCGCCGGCGCCAACGCCGACAGCCGAATTTTTGCGGCTCGCCGTTATCGACGACGATGACGACGGGTTCTGGGAGACTCCCAGCTCGTTGACGTTCGTGTTGGCAGCGCCGCTCGTCGAACTGCAATTGCCAAAAATTGTAGACAACCCCCGTCCAATGATTCATGGATGGAAATCGCGCCACACTCGTCGGCCGTCGCGATTCGCTCAATCTCTGGGGGACAGTACGAATTTTCGTCGACTAGTGGGAAATTGACAATCTTGCTGACAAGGAGCACAAGCAAGCGCCGCCCGACAACAACGCACACAATAGTGGCGGTGGTTCTGTGCATCACCTAGAATTGAGTCTGGCGACCGCTCGCTCCTCTTCCTTAATTCCTTCCGTCGCACGTGCCGTCCTCCTTCCGCGCACTTCCTCTAATGCTCGTTTGTGGCGGTGTGGTCGCGTACGCCCACACACGCACACCCAATCTAACAATATAATGTTGACGGTGCACTGTTGCCAGGAGGGGGACGGTGTGCGTATGCGGCGGTGGCATTGGACGGATAATTGGGGTACCGCTCACAATTGCTAGCAGCAGGTGTGGAGGAGAAGGTGGAGAAGGAGAAGAAGAAGGAGAGGCAGAACGGTCGTGGCTGCCAATTTTGGCGCCTTCTCCTCACCCTCCTGCTTCTTCTGCTCCGGCTAATCCACACGGCAAGGGAATTAGCAACTCTGCAGGGAAGGCGAAGACGCAACCGGAATCCTGACGAGTGGTGTCGGGAACGGGAAGCGAGGCGACTGGGAAAGCCAGATTTCAAGGAGGCACCGGAGAGTTTCAGGCACCGAGAGACACACACCAGTCGTGGTACTTCTTGCAAAAGTGCCAGAGCCTGGCCGGACGGAATCGAGCCGCAATTTGGAAGGGTGCAGGGAAATTTTGAAGGGGCGCGTTGTCGTGGAATGAGCAGCGAGAGCCGTCTATGCCCAAAACCGACCGACCCTGTCAAGGAGCCGAACCACTGCATAGTTCACTGGGAGGATTCGACTCGCTCGCTTTATCAGGCAAACATGGAGTTCCTATTTGAATGATGAATGGCGACTCGTGTCTTGCTTGACACCTGTCTCCCGACGACCATGCACACAAAGGGGAAGGAGAGAAGTACCGAGTGACTGGCTTTCAGGCGTATATATGTACGTACGAGGAAGAGAGTAGAGGGGGAAACCGGTCTTCCCGCTCCGTCGACAAGTCGTGCGTCCTCTGCGAAGGTCAGTGGTCAGACACATGCGCACAGGACACCACGGATCGGAGGACGGAGGTGGACGCGTACGCGACGCGCGCGTGCATGTGTGTATCCGCCTCATCGCCTACCTCGTCGTCCGTCCGTCCGTCCGTCCAAAGCCCAAAATTACGGGCAGCACAGACGAGGAGGGAGGGGGGATTCGGTCGATTGGCAGCGCGCCGCCACAGAGCTAGGATCACGCTTCTGGCCACTAGAAGACATCGTCGTTTGCGCATCGATCGAATGACGACGATGGAACGACTCCCCTCCCCGATCGAGGACGGCTAGCCCGCATGAATGTGTAGTGGTGGCCGAACTTGGGAAAACCTTGAAAATCTGGAATCGATTGATCGCACTCGCGGTGCGATCTCCAACTGACCTCACGGTTCGTCGATACGGCCTGAAGAGCTGCGGCTTTTGTTGTTGTTGTTGTTGTTGCTGCTGCTGCTGCTGCGCCACAATGAATGGCGACAGTGTGGAGGCGCTGCTGCTGGTGGTGGTGACAGTCGAAAGAACCGGGAAACCTAACCTCTTTGTGGATGGCGCTGCTACTGCTCGGCTGCCGCCCCTCTTATTGCCATTATTATTGCTGACGTTGCTGAGCGTCGAGTGCTGTCGGCGGACGCCACCGCCGCCGCTGCCGCCGCGCCGCTTCCCGTTCCTCCCGTCCACTGTCGTCGCCGTTGTTGTCGTTATTGTAGGCATCAGCATTCGCTCGTTCGGAGGCGCACTTTATCGGCGACGGTGCTGCGCTAAACTCCTTTTCGGTGGCATCTTTCTGCTCTCCTTCCGCATGCACGCACGACGAGGTCTGGGCGAACGAGCGAGGGACAACCATGAAAAAGCAACCGACTCATGTCGAACATCCGCAAGTGTCAAGCGTTCACAGATCATGATGGGAGGAGAAGGGATATGCTGTAGAGAGGCCCATTCGTCGATGAAACTCGAGCACTTGATTTCAGCAACAATGGAAATGCAATATCAATGCACGCGGGAACACTCGATTTGCGTCGTCAGGAATTACCTAATCTCCGCCCAGAGACGGCACTCTCCGGCTGGCCGTGAAAAAGAAAACTGCATCTAGGGGCAGCACGGTCGCGCTGACGACGACGACGACGACGATGATGCGAGGAAAGGGGATGCGTATCTCCGCGTTCGTTCATCATTCGTTACACGGATTAGACGCGAGTGAGCGCGCAACGGATAGGAGATGAAAACACGTTCCGTCTTTCTGCAAAGAGTGAAAGGGGAGAGAGAGGGGATGCAGAGAGATACTAATGTTTTGCGCACATACGTGATGACCATGATGACGACGACGACGACGACGATGACGACGACGATGCGAACGGGAGACGAAAACGAACGGGGTGTCTCTCTCTCTGTCTCTGTGGTGGGCGCGTAAAATCAGCAAAGAGAAAGCCGAGGAAAACGTGCGCACCGCCGAGGGCTGCGGAATGTACGCACGCACGCACGCTCGCGAGAAAGTGACAGCAGCGGCTGCGCCACGGCTTGACACCTGTCTGCTCTCTCTCTCCAGCAGAATGAGAGAAAGGAAAGAATGAAAGGCCAGCGCGTTGTGCGCACGAGCGGCTAACAAAAAGCTCGGCTAAAAGCGCTCGTCAGTGAAAGCGATGACGATGGGTGATGATGGGAAAGAAAACTCAACACTCGTCGGGACAAAGGACGACGGCGTGGGAAAAGCGCAAGATCGAAATAACAGCACAATCGTGGGATAGTGTAAACTACCGTAAGGTTTGCAAAATGGAATGTGATCGACACGTTGGCAAGAGCAGGATTAGATAGAGACGGAAGTGAAGGAGAAGAAACGCCGCAATAGCCGACGAGTTGAGAGATGTTAACGATTGTGGAGCAATCAAAAGTGCTGTAATCAAACGAGAGAGAGTGTAAAACGCTGCAATTTGAGAGTGATTTGGTGTATCACAGCGCCACGAACGGAGTGCATAAAAGTAGCAATTAAGGGATTGCAAATGCTGTGGGCACGCGCTGTAGACGTAAATTTCGTGTTTGCGCATTCCTAAATTGGCATTTCCCAAACAATTGAGGAGATTTGTGCGACCAAAACGATCGAAAGTAATTGGGATAGAGAAAACCAAAAATAGAGAAAGCACTGGAGCGGACGTGTTTCATGTTGTCGAGAACGGCGTTACGAGAAAACGGATGTCACGAGAAGACGGATTCAAGACGGACACCCGAACAACTACTCCCAGAGAGAACAACTCCACGGTTTCGGAACCGCGACGCAGCAGTCATCCGCAGTCGCGCACGCGTCAATTTTCTCGGACACGAACGGGGTGGCGGTGAAACGGGAAACCGTGTCAGGGTCGACTCGCTGGAAACTAGACAAACCCACGCGTCGCGTGCACAGAGACGTTATTACTACCAGTTCGAATCCTTTCCGCCTCCGTCTATTCTTCTTCTTCTTCTTTCTTTCTTTCTTCCTTCTCTCTCTCATCCTTCCCCTCTCCACCTCTGATCCAATAGAATTGCACGTACAGGTCTCGATGGAGGAGCACAACATGCGTCGAACAGGATGAGACTGGACGTGCTCGTGCGCGCGCGCGCGTTCGACAAACTCTCCCCTCCCTTCCTCTCCTCCCTCTGTCCTCTCGACTCATCCACCCTCTCAAGTGGTGGCAACTGGTACTGCGGTCGGCTGCCGGCAGCAGCAACAGCAACACATCCACATCATGTCGGTCGCGCGCGCGCGCGCGTCAAGTGGACGTGTGTCCGCACAAACACAAGGGATGCGCGCGCGGGCACACGGCAAAGACAATAGGCCACTACGAGCGGGATGGCAGAGCCAGAGGGAAAGACCACCACTGCCACTGCCACCACCAGCACTATCGCCGCCACTACCAGCGGGCCGGTTTCTGCTCTCGCTACGTCGTCGTCTCGAGGGTTGGCAGACAGTGGCAGCGACCGCCGCACGATGAGTGAGGGAGATGGAGGGGTGCAAAAAGATGTGTGCCGCGCGAGCCGCACGGGAAGCGGACGACGATATATCCGGCCGCTGGTCATTGGACGACGAGCGGACGAGGGGAGACGGCCGGGGATCAGTTGAAAGAGCCCGGCACATCAGAGGCGTGTTTCCCGAAACCGCAACTCCTTCTCCCTCTCTCTCTGTGTAGTAACTGATGTTCAATGCAAAGCCGCCATTCGACGTGTCGTGTGATCCCATCTTCTATGTGCGATATGCTGAACCGGTTTGATGTGGAGTAAAGTGCTGCCAGGTATTTTCAAGTGGTGATGCATGCGTTGACGGGAAACGTGTGAGATGCGGGCATGGTGAGAATCTTTCCGGTTCCCTGCAGCAAACAAAAGTCGGCGACAGAGGAGTTTCACATCATAATGGAGAGATCTAATGATTGAGGGTGCTATCGTCGTCGCCGTCTCCTCGTTCGGCTGCCGGCGATTCGCCGCTTCCAGCTTGAGAGATCATCACGCTTCTCAGCTGCCTTGGCCTCGTTCACTCGAATCGGAGTTTGTCCGAGGCGTTGCCGTCCTGTCTGATGGTGTTTTTTCGCCGGCTCTCGAGTTGCTCTGTCCACTCGATTCTCAGACACTTTGCGACCGTCTCGACTGTGCCCTGACTACGCAAACATGCGGGAACGGCGTTGGGAACGTCATCGACGGTCGGCAGACAAATCAACTGTCATTTTAGCATTCATTCGCTTATAATAACTATAGAAACTACTTGCTCGTTGTCGATCTGCGCAAAGCTGCACACTTTTGCGCGCAACTCGTTCGACATCGTTTCGTCGCACCGAACCACCACCAGATCCTGAACCAGTCCAGCTTCTTGTGATCGTCGAATGTCGCTCTGAATCGGGTTCGTCTTCGGCTCTCCCGTCGTGTGGGGGCTGACGAGTCGAGTGACATGAACGAGCATGCACTCGGGCTGCTTCAATCGGTTCACTTTTGGAGATACATATGTACAAAGATCACTGACCGTGTTCCTGTGAAAGATCTGTAACGCTGTCAGCAAGGTGGTCGCGTCAGGGTCGGCGACCGTGCCAGCAAGCTAATTTATCATCATGCAGACCAAGAGTGTCAATTGGTACTTCCACGAAGCAGATATCCGGTTCGCAACCCGATCCGTCCACTGGAACGCGCGCCATTCGTTCGATCCATTCAATGATGGCGTCGGTGGCGTGAGGAATCAGTTGAACCGTGCGACCTTGGTAGTCGCCCCGGCGTTCACGCTTCGAGATCTGGAGGTAGTACACTAATTCGGAAGCAGCACAGCATGAAATAAGGGCAAAGGTTGCGTGCGAGTAATTGAGACCAGAGAAAACTGAGTTGGACACGTGCATGTAGAAATTTTAAGGAGATGTAAGCTGACAATGAACCTGGTGGAGGATCTTTCCCAGCGTCAGGAAGTTGTCTTGCGTCAGGGTCAGGTTGAGTGTCCGCGTCAGATCGTTCGCTTCTGGAAACTGCCACAATTCAACGAATAAAAGCTGAATTACTACCGCACGTTCCCCACTCAACGTTGAGACACGAATCGATCTGGATGAAAGTTATGCGATATCCCGCAGACTGAAAGACAGTGCCCAGGGACGAGATCGTGACACTCTAAAGTGGATGAGTTGCTACGATTGTCGCAGTACCTTTCCAACGCCAGCAACCACTCCGCCCGTCACAAGCACGTATTTCATCGCGCGCGTTCGTCGCACTGACGAATCAGCAGTAGTGTAGTGCAAGATAAGGCGCGCTCATATCGCGGCAATGCCCCTCCTCCTCCTCCTTCTTACTCTTGCTCCTGTCGCTGCCACCAGATGTTCACATGTTCGGCACAATGAGCGTAAACAATGACATACGAAGAAAGGCGTGCAGGTGCATGTAACTGCACACAGTCGATACTGGACTGCTGTCCCCTCCACTCGGTGGAAACGCCGGAGAACGGGGAACGACTCAAAAATTCGGGCGGGGAAACCGGGAAAATCGTTCCAAAATCGACAATGATGAGGAAGAAGTTAGTCGAGATCGTCAACGAGATCCTCATGCGCTCTTCTGGATGTCGTCGTCGGACTCGCTCATGCTGAAGATAGACCGATGAATAGGTAGAACCCGACGGCAATGACAAATTGTTCGAAGCGAACAAAATAGTGTCCGTTCACTACGTCTAGTGACGATCGAGACCGATTGGTGACGCTCGTCGTCACGCGTCTCTTTCTCTCAACAAAGGTTGTCAAGAAAAAGTACGAGCGGGGACTGGAAATCGTCAAAAATGGTTCCGGGGAGACCGCAGTCCTAGTTTGACATCAAATGCAAAACGACATAGGTCAGTAGTCAAGGCGGAGTTGCGTACAGCACCGATGATTATTGCCTCGACGACGACGATGATGACGACTCACCAGGACAGGCGAATGCTAGAGAAGATCGGCCATCATCACCATGCCACGCCTCAAAGCATCGCATGATCAATGTTGTGTGTGCATGTGCCGGTTGCACAGCCACCCACGAACGCGGGGGTGGGATGGTCGGAGAGATCGAAAATGTCGCCGCCCCCATCGCGCTCTCTCTGCTCTAGACGAGTATGAGAAGAGGGAGGGGTTGAAACGGCAGCGCCGGTCATCACCACCATCGTTAGTGCTAATCTCGGTATGCCTCCTCGAGTGAGATCGCTATCCAAGGCAGGACTACATAAGCGGTCACCCCGTTCGGTGTGCCACTTCATTCACCGACAGCATCGCAATCTTTTCATTCTACAGGATGTTACTGCGCCTCGCCAGTCTCGCTATCCTCGTCTTCGGAGTCGCCGAGCTCGTCTCGACAGCATCCGTCAACTATACCTGTCTGTCGAGCCTCACCATTCCATCCAGCACGCAGGCACTGGCCGTGGCGAACTGTCTGAGCGCTGCGGGAACATCCCTGAGCTCGGCGACGCTGAAGAGCTGCAAGAAGTCGACCAAGACCAAGGACAAGTCTGCGAAGAAGCCGACAGCGCTCTTGCTGAAGTGCTTGACTGCCTACCACAAGGCTGCGGAGAAACTCAACAAGAAGAAGTCGCCTGGGGTAATCGATCGATTCGTACG
>JACMII010000200.1:11919-31833 GCA_014805405.1 Bunonema sp. RGD898 | reverse complement strand
CCCCCCCCCACGACGCGGTCTTCACTTCGATTGTCACGAGTTCATCCTCGCCATTTCAGCTCCCGCTACGACTGCTTGTCAGACAAGTGAGGGAATCCATCACTCCTTCATCGTGGTGACCGCGTTACTGTCACGTTCTCTGCGTTGCTGGCAAAGCCGTACCCGTTGAGTTCGGTGCGGTACAACCAGCAAGGACCACGCGCAATAAGGAGGATCTGTCCTTCTACCTAACGCGTAATGTGCTGCAGGCGATCTCGGGCTCGACATGCATGTTGTGTCTGTGCGATCTGCATGTTCGTGTGCCAGCCTGCTGAATTACGACGGCCCGGATGTGGTGAATCACGAGGACTCGACGCGGCGAGAGAATGGGGCGTGCCGTGCGGTTGAGCGCGTACAGCCATTTCCAGCACAACTGAAGACAGTCGTACGCATGTTGCCGTATCGTCGTTCACACAGTTTGTCGGCTGAAAGGAGAAAACTACTATGTACTGCTCAATTTTATATCAAATGATGATGGTTGACTTTTGTGCCGACTCCTACAAAGCATATCTGATGTGAGATCAACTGATAAGGCCACTCTCTCTGTTTGCCCTGTGCAGTCGACCCAACAGTGACGAATCCTTCCTGCTGCAAGCATCGATTTTCTGCACACCAATACGGCGGCGACTATGGAACGGCGGACGCTGTCTGACGACGAGCAGCAATTACTACTCCGCGAAAAGCAGTCGATCTCTGCGATGCACCATCTAACGACAATCATCAAATAGTCTGTGATGCTTGCGGCGGCGACGGCAGCCATGACCTATCCAATTGGTTGCAGCTTGCCTGAGGAATTCTCATCTATGCGGGCCGACCTCTTGGAGCTACGACACCAATTCCACGACGGTCTGCTGCGAATTCTGGACCGAGAAGATGTGGAGTGTCCGGAGCTACCGATTTCAATTAATAAAATGGAAACTGTGCTCTTCGACACTGAATCGAGCAAGGGAGCTCGACAAATCGACGCGCTGATCGCTGACCTCCACAAGACAAACTCCCCCTTAAAGGGCATGTCGCCGAGAGCGATTCGTTGTTTGGTTGAGCAATTCGAAAACGCTAATTTGTCAACTCGACCACTAAATGTTATGGAATTCATCGATTGGGCAACACGTTCGGCTCATCCAATGACATGTTTGAGCACTGATTCAGGCGACACGGCCAGAGATGACACCAGGATGGAAGAGGCGCTCGCTCATTCGTCGACTTTGCCTTCTATCTCTGATGCATCGTCTGCATCTCCAGTGTTCGTCGATCGAACCGAGCAAATCGAGAGCTGTCTAAACCACGTCAGCGCCATTATCGACCAGTCAGCATGCCGAAACGTTTCTTGTTGCTTAAATGGCGATGATTTCAGCTTGCCCACCGAGCACAATGGTCTCTCGGCTGAGCTGTTTGAGCTGATCGATTCACTCAGGGATAAGCTGGAATTGGCGCAGGCGCACGAACCTGTTGAGGCACCCGAGTTGCCGGACTGGATTACGAAACTCTTTCGCGACGTCGTTGATCCTGCACACGTAGGCGTTTGCGGAGTTTCACCATTACATTCTAGCAACAGAAGGTGCGTCGAATCGAGAACATGGAAGACGAGACCTGCCAGATCTGTCATGCCGTAGGCGCTATACTATCTCTCTTTGTATCGCGTTGCGATTGCAGCCGATCGGAGTAGCGTCCAGGGGAAATGAAATCCTGCAGTGCCCGATAGCATCCTGCGGACAGCCCTATCATAAAAAGGTTGTTTCGCACATCCCCGCCTCGTGTGTCATTCCCCAGTACGGTTTTCAGTGCATCTCGGGGTGGCTGGCTCAGGCTCAAAACCAGACGTGTCCCAACTGCAGGAACGTGTTCCCCAACGACGAAGGATTTCCAAGGCTTGGCGGCGGTGATCGCTAGAAGCTATAATTCTAACTGTGACGACGACGACGACCTTCTCACACATCCTTCATTCACATACACACTTCATTCGTACGACCATGAACAGTGTTGTACAAGACGACGGACATTGTGTAGACGTTCTAATGGTATGACATGACGACGACACATGAGTGGGGCGCGTCGATGTCAAGACTTGGCGAGGACGTTGTTCTTCTCGACAAAGGTGAAACCACGAAACTCGTCGCAGACTCGACGCGAGTTCTCGAACGAAGACTTATTGATGCGCATTTGGCTGAACTGCTCGTCGAACTGCGACGCATCGTTGTCGTCCTTCACCGGCGGCAGATAGGGCGCGGTTAGCTGTGCATGGGGGAAACGAGTCGACGACCAATGCCAACCGAACAGACCTGCATGCGCTCCAGCTTGAGGAAGTCGATCTCTGCGAAGAAGGGATGCTTCTTCACGTCGCCGCCTCCGTTCGCGCCGATTCGTTTCGCGGGCTCCTTTTGAAGCAGCTGCAATTCCTCGGTTCGAGGGACGCGTTCTCCTCCATCACCTTTCGAATGAGGTCGCTCGACTCCTCCGAGACGGGGTGACGGAACTCGACCGGCTGATTGACGATCTGCTCGAACATCTCGACCTGGCTGCTCGAGTAGAACGGCGGCTTAGAAGACGTTTGCGTTTTTCCATCGCCCAGAAAGTCTTACAATCGAGTAGAGCATCTCGTAGATAACGCAGCCCAGCGTCCACCAGTCGACGGTACGGTTGTAGGGAGATCGGAGCACGATCTCCGGAGCGAAGTACTCTGGAGTGCCTGCGAACGTCTGCGTCTTGGTGCTCGGGCTCATCCCCTCTTTGCAGAGCCCGAAGTCGGTGAGAAGCACGTAGCCGTTGCGGTCGATCATCAGGTTCTCGGGCTTGAGATCGCTGCAAGTCGTTCGGTTCACAGCGCAGCAGTTGCGCATAGTAACTCCTATATTTGCACGGCAATCCTTAACGATGGCAGTGCACCGCAAGAATCGAGACTTTGAAGGAATCGACCATCTTGAAAGATGCAACCATCCTTAAAGGCGGAAATATCCTCGTGGCGTTGACATATCGTAGCCTCAATGTCCGGAAAATCTTTAACGACTGTTGTGCAAACATAAAAGAACGCCCCGGAAATAAGACGGCAACTCTCCGCCGCTGTGTTGTGCGAAAGTGCTTTGTGCTCGACCGGTTTCGTGACGACAGAGAGAGAGGAAGACAGAAAGAAAGAGAGATGACGAGAGCTCGTTATCTGGTGGGCCGAGTAGGCCAGTTGACCGTTGTCCCCCCAAATGAGCCGTACGAGTGGTATGTTCTCGTGCATGGTTAGACGATAATGAAGTAGCACACGAACCGATAGATAATGTTGTTCTCGTGCAGATAGGCCAACGCACAGACGATGCAGGCCGAGAAGAAGCGCGTCTTGCGCTCATCGAAGTGCTTCTCCTTCTGCAGAAGATGGAAGAGTTCGCCGCCGTTCACGTAGTCTAGGATGAAGTAGAGCTTGTCCTTGGTCTGGAACGAGAAGTGCAGTCCGACCAGAAGCGGGTGCTTCAGGTTGTGCTTCAGCACGTTGCGTTCCGTCATCACATGCTTCACCTGCACATTCGAACCATCATGCATTGCTCATCACTGATCAGCTGCTGCTAGCGGACCTCGTTCTTGCGACGCACGTGCTGCTTCTTGAGCACTTTCATGGCGTAGATGGTGCCGTTCGCCTTGTGTCGAACCTGATAGACCTGTCCGAATGTGCCGGCGCCGATCGTCTGCAGTATGTCAAAGTGGTCCGGTCGAGCACTGAACGCATAGACCGGTGACTGTGAAGAGACAAGGTGGCACGTACGTCTCCTTGTTGCTGTCGGCCTCTCCGTCCATGTCCTCGGGAATGTCGAAGAAGCGCCGCACGATCTCGTTGTCGGCGTGCTGTTCCAGGCAGATGGCCGTGAACTGTAGGATCCAGACGCGTCGCTTGTCCGGCAGTTTCCCGTCGTTGCTCAGCAACTTCTTCTTTGGCGGCGAGGGCACCGTCTCGCCGAGCACCTTCTTCATCTTCTCGTAGACATCCTCAAAGTCGGAGAACTTCTTCTCCTGGATGGCCCGATTTGCGTACTGCACCGAGTAGCGCTGCAATTCATCACGCCTCATTTCCGCCTCCATCACTAACGAGACAGACCGTCTTCTTGTCGGCAGTGACGACCGCCTTGCAGTTGATGGACTCGGGGGCGATCAGCGTCATCTGGAAAAGAAGAGTTACTGAAAGAGAGGAGAGGGAGTGGTGACGGAAAGGTTGGAATTCCTCGACACCGCCACCACCACAGAGACAGCGGCTGAAGGTCGGAGGCGAAAGGGGGGAGGAGGAGGAGGGGGGATGTGAGATGGGAGAAAGCCTCGGCGCTAGGTCTTATCACTAACGAGGAGACGGGCGCGAGCGGAGCGACTGGTATCCTCTTTGGGCACCCGTCTTTATGACTTCGTCTCTCGTCTGTCTTCCCCACACGTCCTCCGTGCAGCGAGAGGCGACGAAGTTGTGCGACTAAATATAGAGGTGACATGTCGCCGACGCGACGAATCACCACTGCAGTAATGACAGCAGTCAACGATCCTCGATCGTCTTTATCACAAAGCAGTAGCGGAAACAAGACAGTCGCACAGGGTTGCGTCATTTGTGCTGACTCGGCACGCCTCCCCTCCTCCTCTTCATTGAGCTCTCCCTCTGCTCGGCGGCGGCGACGGCGGCGGCGGCATTATCACAGACTGTCTGTCACCGAGGAGCGGCAGAGCGTGACGCAAAGTCTATCTGTCTTCGTCTGTTGTTCTTAGCACACGCAAATATGCGCATACGCGCACGCACGCACACAAACATACGGCCACTTGCACCGGATCATATCGTTCACGCACTCTGTACTCGATCGCGTTCAAGTCGAATCACATACACTGTTGTAGTGGTGCAGGAGAGGAATGAAGCATAGAAAGTGTCTGTCGATCAGCACATGTGATCGGGGGCGTAGGTAAAGTTCGGAAAGTCCGGGTCGGCCTGATGATTCAACGTCGTCGGCTTCAACGATTCTGAGCATGCCACTTGTTGGGGGGATAGGTGTGACAAATTCGTCATACCCTCATTGACCCTGATCCCGGTGAACTCCTCCGCAAAGAGCGAGTTATCGGCCTCGCCCTTTACGGGCGGAACCCATGGAGCCGGCACTTCTCGTCTCTCGAGTCGGTCGAAATCGATCGACGAGAAGAACTCGTGCTCTCGCACCTGGAGACATACTTCCTCTACATATGCAGAAGCGATGGGCGACCTCGTCAAAGTCCCTCTTCGCGCCCATCCGCCGCAGTCGATCTTTGTTGAGTAGACGGGTGATCATGTCGGTGGCGAACGGGGAGATGGAATGCTTGAAGCGAAGCGGCTGGTTCACGATTCGGTCGTACATCTCCTGCTGGTTCTTCGAGAAGAATGGCGGCTAAAGGGGCCTCGGAATTGTGGATCGACGTCGCTAGACCTACCAATCCGAAGAACATCTCGTAGAGAACCGATCCAAGACACCACCAGTCGACGGTTCGATCGTACGGCTTCTTCTGAAACCCGTTCTTCTTGGGGGCCAATCCGAATGATGGGGCACTTGCCAGAACAATTTCAGGCGCGAAATACTCCGGCGTGCCACAGTGTGTCTGAAACGACGACGACGATGATGATTGTTTATGTAAACATTTGGCAATGATATTATCCATACATACATGGGTGGTGTCCTTGAGCTTCATGTTCTCCTTGCAAAGACCAAAGTCGGTCAGAATCAGGTAGCCTCGTTTGTCGAGCATCAGATTCTCCGGCTTCAGGTCCCTGTAGATGATGTTGTGGTTGTGAAGATAGCCGAGCGCGCTCGAAATGCAGGCTGCATAGAACCGAGCTCGGGGTTCGGCGAATCGCTTCTCTCGCTGGAGATGGGAGAACAACTAAAGGATGCGGGCGGAAATGAAGAGACCGTAGTGGCCGGAAGGAACCTCTCCGCCGTTGAGGAAGTCGAGCACGAAGTAGAGCTTGTCCTTGGTCTGGAAGGAGAAGTGCAGACTGACGAGGAACGGGTGGGGCAGGTTATCTTTCAGCACGTTGCGTTCAGCCATCACGTGCTTTTGCTGTGTCCATACGGTATATGGAATAAACAAAGGCCTGGTGGCGGCGGCGGCGGTGCAAACCTCGTTCTTGCGTTTGATCTGCTCCTTCTGCAGCACCTTCATGGCGTAGATCTGGCCGTCGGCCTTGTGGCGAACTTGAAAGACCCGCCCGAAGTAGCCCTTTCCGACCGTCTTGATGAAGTCGAAGTCGCTCGGCTTGGCGCTGCAAGTGAGCATTGCCGACGGCGGACCTTCTCCAGTCCCCGGGGCAAGAAAGCAGCGGTACGTACGTCTTGCGTTCGGACGTTCCGAGATTCACGACCGGATGCTCCTCGTCCGCACCGCTCCCGCTGTCCGAATCCGTCCGAGTGTGTCCGAGCATGTCGACGACGTGGACGCTAAACGATTCCTCTCCACCAGGAAGTGACCACCATCCGAGTCACTTGTTGGGCAGCTGTGTGACGGCTTGCTGCACGAACTGCTCCACCCAGATTCTGCGCTTCTCGACCAGTCGAGAGTCCGAGCCGAGCAGTCTCTTCTTAGGCGGCGCAAGGATCTGGATTCGGTTTATATTTCTCCCCCTCCCCCCAGTCACCTTGTCCGCAGTGATCAGTCTGTGCACGTTCTCGTAGAGCTCCACGAATGCCGAGAACCGCTTCGAGATGGCCGGCGCGTCGTCCACGCTGACGGCGTACATCTGCAGCAACATGCGCGGTTTGCTGGCAATCCGTCTTTGTTCGTGTATGTTGCGATCGTGTCGCCACCACCACCATTGTTTCCAACCACCCACCGTCGTCGCGCGACCCGTCCCGTTGAGCAGATGACTCACTCGACACTTCACCCGAGACACGACGCATTTCGGACCCGCCGCCGTAGGCGATGCAGAAGAAGGGGGAGGGGACGACGAGAGCCCGATGGTCGGCGTCAGTTTCATCACTCGCAATCGATGTGAATGCAGGCGAGAGGAGAAGGGTGACTGAGAGCAGCTTGAGATGCAACCCAACCGTTGAGAGGTTTCTTCGGCCCGCTTCCCCGCCGGCATGTGCCCACGCTTATCTTCCGTCGTCTATCGGTTGTTGGGCGGCGGCGGCGGTGGCGGTGGCGGGAGCATAGGCCACTGCACCCACCATTCACCCACCTTCCCTACTCCACCTATTGATGTCAGCAGCAGCTGCTGAGCCATGTGCTTCCCGTCTCGTGTCGGTCGGTCCTTGATGGGGGAGAGGAGAAGGGAAGCTGACCACATAAAACCGTGTCCTCTCTGCTCCACCCTCGCTACCATCAGCACCGCCACATATCACTCCGCCTCGCTCACAACTTGAGAGAGAGAGAGAGAGAGAGAGACGAGGCAGAGTTCCGGCAGCCGTGTGTCCGGATGCAGATAGGCGGAGAATAAAAATAGTAACAGGAGCACTCACGGTAAAGTCCTTCATCTCGGGAGACTCGACCGTACAGGACACGTTGGGCGGCTTCCTCTCCTTTCGTTTGATGGATGGCGGACGGGAGAAGGCGGCGATCGTGGCTTGAATCTCTTCCCGAATCTGTCGTCGTCTCTCAGCGGCCAGCTCCTCCTCCGTCTTTGTCTTCTCCTCCTTCCTGAGGAAGCCATTCTTCTTGGCCGCCTTGCTTCTGGCGTCACCATCGGCCCGCTTTCCGTCTTCATCTTCCTGATGTCGGAAGAGGAGCATCACCTGAGACCGTCTCGCGTAATTTTAGCAGCGGCAGCAGCGCTCGCCGTCGTCGCCGTCCCTCTCTCTCATTCCAGCCATGAGCAAACATTGCATTCCTTTTCAGACGCACACGTTTGACGTGTGCGCCCTAGAAGTCGTCACTCGTCTTCGTCAGCGCATCAATTTTCACCGGACACGGCAAAGCGGCGCACGTGTGCTTTCCATCATCGCTCACCAAATGGGCATATGCGCCGAGATGAGAACCGAAATGAAGATCGCCCCCACTCCCCCACTCTCACCTTATCTTCTCGGACTTGCCCCCTGTCGCTCGCCGCTCCTGAAGTTGCGGCCGTTCCGCATCCGTCCAGTCGACGACAGCCGGCTCAATGAGGCGCATGTCTCCTGTGCAGCGAAACATCGCTTGCGAACGAGTGGGAAAACAATTTGCCGAGAGGAAAGCGGCGCACAGAACGACGACGACGACGGACGGGTCGACGGGGAAGTGGGCGAGAAATTGGACGAGGGTACGAGTGGAAGGGGCAGGGAACAACAAGCATCGAGCGCAGGGATCTGGAGGGAAGAGCAGCAGCAGCAGCAGCAGCAGCGGCAGCAGCGGCAGCGGCAGCAGCAGGAGGATGCTTCCGGCTTCTCCCCCGAGGCGTGCCCGTCCCGTCTCGAAAACGACGGCCACCACAGCACCACGCGAGCAGGGCCGCGGGCAGAAGGAAGGACGACTCTGAGACTCTGCGCCCATTCATGACGCCTCGCTTAGGAGGAGGGGTCTGCACAGAAACAAGAGCACCAGTTTGGTCGATTGGCACAAGCAGAAGAAGGAGAGCACGAACCGCACTAGACACAGAGCCGGGAAAGTGACGGACAAAGGCGGCGAAAGCGCTGCCGAGGAGAGCATGACATATATGCATAGCGGCGGTACTGAAAACGACGCTTCGAACGGCCGTTCCACTGTCAAACTTCCGAAACGCCAATATCCCGCGTCAGGAGGGAGTTCACGCCCCAGGCCGGAAATCCACGCGACAACTCCGAATCGCGCAAAACATTCGCCCAATGAGTGACCCGAGGTTACTCGTTCCCCCGGAATCTGTTTCAAGCGGGAGAGTTCCTCATCTCCGTTTCGTCGCCATGTGCTGTTGGGTTCCGAAGCGTCGTTTTCGTCCGCCGCCTCCTCCTCGTCGTCAGGAAGTAGGTTTTTGCTATTCGAATGTTACAGCTGCTACTTGAGGTGATCATTCCGAAGCCAATCATTCAACCTGCGGCTTCCGCCGTCACCGCCACTGTCAAACCGAAAGTCGTCCAGAATCCTGTACCGAAACCCGCCGTCGTGGCAGCTGCTCAGCCGCCGATCGTTGTGAGTCTATTTTCAGGCGAGCGTGTGCAATAGTAATGATTCTCAGGTTGCTCCCCCTCCTCCTGTCGTCATCGCTCCATCGATCATGGTGAGAATCTTTCAGCCGAGTTCCGTCACTCCCCTCATCTTGCAGCCTTCTCCGTACCTGTATGGCGGATATTACGATCCATGGTTCTATTGCGGTGGCTATTACGATCCGTGGTTCTATGGCGGCGGAGTCCACGACTATGGGAGAGATTTCGGCTACTACGACAGCGGTTTTGGCGGCGGCTATTACGACGTAGGAGGATACGGGGATTGCGGAGGGTTCTAAAGCACACAGCGTGTCTCTCTGTCTCTTGTTCATTCGCCCCCTTCAAGCACCAAATGTCCGGTGAGAGCGGTCTTTTGAAGTCCCCTGCATGACGTGGACTTTGTCGTATAGTCGTGATTATGGGAGAAGCATATGACCTTCTGAACTGAAGCCAGTGACCTAAAGGTAATTATAGAGGTGACGCATTGCAGAGATACGGCTAGGTAGGGGGGTGTGTGCGATAAAGAAAGCAAACACGCGACGCTATATAATGAACGGGCCGTGGATCCACTTCTCTACTGATCATGTCTTGGCGTCAGCTTTGTCTCCTCTTGCTAGTAGTCAGCACGTCCTGCTCGGCCGCGCCGCTGAGCTACGACGATTTTCTGCTCCTGTTTGCGAGCGAGCAGATTAGCGTGAACAGTCTCGGCCAGCCGGTCCAGCTGGGAATGCTCTACGACTCCGTGACGAACACATTCTTGGACGGCGTATCGCTCTGGACCAAGGAATCGATCGCCAAGGGACGTCAAGTGTCGACCTCGCCCAACAACGTGGTCGAGTTCACGAACGACGACAGCTACATTGAGAAGCGCAAGCGCTTTGACCTGCAAGCGGACGTCTCGGCAAAGATCTCGATCGGATTCTTCTCTCTGAAGATGAGCGGCTCAGCGCAGTACATCAACGATTTTCGGACGACCACCAATCAGGCGAGTAGCGCGGCGTCATGAATTGAGGAGGAGAGTCGGATTGCAGGCGCGCGTCGTGGTGAACTACCTGAGTCGGAGCGGATCCGAAACCCTGTCTATGGAGTTGCTGTCAAAGCCGGAGTTCCCACAGATTGCAGTCGACACGCTCACCACACACGTGGTGACGGGAGTGCTGTATGGAGCGGACGCGCTGTTCGTCTTCGACAAGCTTACCACGTCGAGTGACGAGAAAAAGGTCCAGGAGGCGTCGCTGTCCGCCTCGTTTGACTACTTCCTGGGGGACGTCACGGCCTCAGCCAAAGTGAACATCACCAATGAGGAGATCAAGAATGCCAAGTCGTTCTCGTGCAAATTCTACGGCGACGTGCTGCCCGACCAGACGCCCGTCAATTTGGACACGGCCATCGAGGTGTGCAAGAATCTGCCCGCCACCATTCGACGCTCCGGCATCGTCAAGGATCAGTTGTTCGGTGTACCCAAGATCATCACCTTGTTGCCGCTCTCGTTGCTTCGCATCAACGGCACGAAACCCGTGGTGCAGGAGTTGGACGCCGACCAGGCGCAGCGCATCCAGGATGTGGCGCAGAAGTTCATCGATCTCAAGGCCCAGGTCTCGGAGCTGTACAACTTCAAGGGCGTCATGGGCGACGTGGGCAAGTACACGAAACCGGAGGTGGACAGTGTCAAGGAGACGCTGGACGTGTTCGAGGGCAAGTTCAAGCGGTTGATGGTGACGACGCTGACGGATCTCTATGCCGGCAACATTAGCAACGCGGACGTGGCCAAGACGTTGGACGTCGTCGAGAAGATGCCCTGGACCGCAACGCTTGCAAAGTGGTTGGAAGTGAAACGGTGCGAGTACACCAGTCTGCATGCCTTCCTCGATCAGCTGAAAAGCAGCGCACACCTGACCTTCGAGTTCGAACAGATCAACGAACTGAAGTTGGAGCATGGCGTCGACTACGTGGTGGTGTTCTCGCTGGGAAAATTGCTCACCGGCCAGACGGCTGTCGTCGACATCATCAAAAACGCGACCGGCTCAACGGCCATTCCGACGTGGTGTGGAAATGATGCGGCACAACTCGCGTTCCTGCAACGTTTCCACCAGGAGCTGGACACGTTCCAATCGTTCGCCTCGGTCAACTCGGGCACCGTGCAGACTCGATTTGCGGTCACTCACGAGCCGGCACTTCCGTCTCAATTCCGAAACAACACCGAAGCCCGTTGGTTCATGTACGATCGACAGGGCTGGAGAGTGTATGAAATGCCTAAGCCTTCGCCGCCGCCTGACCGCATCTGGAGACACCATGAGGGTACGCTCCTTCCACTGACTGTCATGTAGCCATCTTCCGATCACAATTTGCAGACATGGTGTTCAGTGTCCCTCTAGCGACGGCCGACGAAATCGCCCGAGTTCGATTCTTCTACAAACGTCGTGATGTTTCTGAGGCTTTTCAGCCGATCAACATCGGCTACGACCAACGCTCGAAGACGTTCCGAACGCGTCAGCTCGACCACAGGACGGCATACGTCTTCATGACATACTTTATCATTCCCGAGGGCAGAACCCTCTTCAGCGAATCCACACACTAACTACCCATCCCGGAAATCGCCGGCTCTCTCTCGGGTGCTTTCTCACACGCGCAATACACTGAATGAAAAATCGCTCGTCATCTGGCACTGCTCTTCTGTGTGTGCGAAACGACGACCGTAGTAGAGCGCAGTTTCTTCCCGTGAAGGAGGAGAAACCAGCCGTGACGGCAGAAAGGCGACTGGTCGAATTCTGGAGATTTAGAAAGAAGAGAAAATAGACGAGCGGTGTCATTTCGTTGGAACCACCTCCTTCAATTTGGAACCGTGTGTGTGCGTGTTTGTGATGGCGAGAGAAATGATGCAGGTGGCAGTTGTTGAGCGAGCGAGCAGGAGCAATGCGTCGTCATTAGGCAGTCTGCTGAGTGGACGATCGTTGAGTGTGCGTGGCCCGCTCCTCGCCCTCCTTGTTGTAGAGGGTGGTGTGCACGTTGGCGCCCTGTCCGAACGTGTCCTCCAGGTCGAAGACCAGATCGCCGGGCGGTCGGTTGCGAGCGCCGCGCGCCCCTCGCGCCCACACCTTCACGCTCGCGGCCGGCGCCAGGACGAAGTCGCGCGGGAACGTGAACACGATCTCGCGTTTGCCGTCGATTCGTCGCTTCAGCTTCCACTCGCCTATCAAATGGTGCGCATCATTCTCTCTAGCCCAGCGCCCGCATCACAAGGCGGCCTTACCGATGGGCTCCTCCTTGGTGCGAGACGTGTTCTCGAGCAGCACGAACGAGCCGTCGGCGGCCGTCTCCTGGACCGAGACGTTGCCCTTGGCGGTGCGCGCGTACGACGAGCGCGACGAGGTCTCTCCCTTCACGACGCGCATCGTCTCTGCACAAGTGCGCCGGTCTCGAAGAACGGTCCAGACAAGGAGACAGACCGGTATCGGCGGCCTGGTTGATGCCCGTGGTGCGAACCACTTGCTCGACCAGTTGCTTCAGTCCGGGCCCGTCGCCCTCGCCTTCCAACATCTTTCGGTAGATCGCGATCTCCGCATCGAGCGTCTGTCACCAATCAAGCGCAATTGAGAGCATGCCAAGTAGTGTCACACCTGCTTCGTGTCGAGCAGCATCTGCAGCTCCACCATGAGCGCTTGGATCTCGTCGCGCAATTTGCGAATCTGCGCATCCTTGTCGTTCAGGGCCGCCTGTACGCTAGTTAGTCTCAACGAGCAACCGACAAGGAGCGGCCACCTCGTACTGACGCTGATCGTCCTCGAGCTGGAAGTTCAGGTCCTGGAGTTGCTTCTCGAGCATCGCATTCTGAGATGGTGACTCTCGTCTGGAATCGCAAATCGGCGACGACGCGCACAAACCCGGGCTTCGAGGTCGTTGAGCTTGTTGCGCAGGTCATTGAGCTGCTGCTTCAGTCGCTTCAACTCGTCCTTGTTGAAGTCCTGCTCGGCGTTGTTTCGCGCCGCCTGCGTGTTGATCTCCTGGACGGTCTTCTTGTACCAGTTGTCGAGATCGTTGCGCGCTTGGTTGTTCAGCTGCAAACGCATCGTGTTGTCGTCAATCGATCGAGACCGACCCGATCGTATTCGTCGCGAATGTCACGGATCGCGTTGGCCAGTTCGTTTCGGAAGTACTCGCGATTCTCGTTGGTCGTGTCGCGAGCGGCTTGTGCCTGTTGTTTTCCGGAAATGCTCTCTGCGGAGACGGAACGAAATCACCTGGAGGTCGGCAATCTCCTGCGCATTGGCTCGCTTCGTGAACTCGATCTCGGCGAGTAGCGCCTGCACCTGGTTCGAGTAGTCGAGTCGTTGCAACGACTCTCGCTCGATTTCCTCAACATTTCACAACGCTGACAAAGTGCGGCGGTCGACTGACGGCTCTCGTGCGTTGAATGTCGTCCTGGAGACGAGAGTTCTCTTTTCGCAGACGCGCCACTTCGTCTTCGATGAGCGCGATACGTCGTTTCAGCAGATTGATCTCTGCCTCGAGATTGCTCAGCTTCACGAGCAGTTCGTCGATCTTGGCTCGATCCGCGGCACGGGCTCGCTGAAGGTGGCGTGTTGTTTTGGGGAATGAAAACCACCGTTGCGACTTACCACAGCCTCGTCGAACTTGCGCTTGATCTCATCGACCTCGGTTCGCAGTCGTCGCAGATCACGCTCCACCTCCTCCCGCGAGCGTCCCGTGTCTTGGATGACGGTCTTCGCGGTCTTGATCTCAGTCTCGAAGATGATCTTCACGCTGGCAGTCGACGATCCCAGATGGTTGCGGATATGATCAATGTCCGACTGCAGCTTTCGGTTCTGCGCCTCCAGGAACCGGACCTGCAATCGGTTCCCGAATCACACGGTCTGCCCGCTCGTCAACAAACGGTGCCCAACCTTCTCGATGTAGGATGCGAGTCGATCGTTGAGGTCGGAGATCTCTCGCTTCTCGCGCTCCCGCGCATCCCGAATGGCGTTCGCGGCGCCGGATCCTCCGGAATACGGAGCGCCGGATGCAATGTGGCCGCCCGACATCTCGGTGACGATTTTCAGCACGCGGGACGGCGTCCCCGACCCAGTTGTGGTGGTAGTGGTCGAGTAGGAGCTGCGATTGAAGCCGGGACGAGGCGCGATCGACGACTGATAGTCCTCGGACATGATGAGATGCTGTGTCTAAATGCAAATCGATTAAATGCAAATTGAACTAGCAAAACGGGAGTAATGTGCGAGCGAAGATGAAGGAATGGCGGGGGTGGCGGGGACGAGACGCGAGGGGTGTGGTTGGTTGGGTGATGGTGCAGGGGAAAGGGAGCACTCCCATGATAATGTGGAGAGACGACCGACACCAACGTCGTCGTCCTCTTCCTCCTCTTCCCCTTCGTCTTGTTTGGGCGTGGCGGAGGGACGACGGGGAGGGGGAGAGAGAGAGAGAGGGGGAGAATGCGCTCGAGGTCGTCGACGTCCGCCCCGCAATCACGACGACGGCCAAAGGTGGAAGGAGTGCGGGAAGAGGAGAAGAAAGACGAGAGGTCGTTCTCTTCCCCGCACATCACAACAACAACAACAGCAACAGCAAGATCTTGATGAATCACGCCGCCGCCACCACTCTGCAGACTAATGACAACGGGAAGTGCACGATCGAGGAAACAGGGAATGAGTGCCTTTATTTCAGCACATGCGGACGGCAATGTGTCTGGCATTGTCCATGTAGAGCGTGATCTGCGCCCTGAGTCGAGACACCGAGATTGGCGCATGCTTGAACTGCTGCGTCTTTTCGGTGGTGGTCATCCACTCCTCGAGCGTGTCCTCCAGTCGATGGACCAGGAAGGCGAATGATCGACCAAGGGTGCCGATTTCCGACCGACTCGAGAACGGCTGGAAGTGATGCACGAAGGCGAGACGTGACAGCACCGAGTGACACTGAAACATGACGTGGATGAGTGAGGAATGGAATGCTGCAAGGCGCATGCCTCTTGCAGAAAGTCGACCACGTCAAGACAGAGATCCCGATCGAATGAGCCGGCGGTATTCGCTCGACGGAACACCCGCCGACGCATGAGGCGATGGACTTCCGGCGAGGCGGCCACTCGATGCACCTGAAGAGAAGGAGGTGACGAGTTTTCACCACACTCGAGATCTGCTGCACTAACCAGGTACTGTCGAGAGAGCGCGTTCTTCATGTTACTGATGCCGGACTTGCGTTCGTCGACGAAGCGCATCTCGAATCGTCGCTTTCGCTTGCAGACGTAGTGCGAGCCGGACCATTTGGCACAGCAGTTGTAGCAGAACTCGGCGCTGCAGACCGGGCACACCATATGATTGCAGCCGTAGTCCCGATCGCAGGGCACTTGGCAGCGTCCGCAGCGGGCCAACGACATCGAGAAGATACCCATGTCTTCGGGGGTGACGCCTTTCGCCTTCTCGGCCATCGCGGCGACCCGCTGAGCCAGTTCGCAGGACAACGGCTCGTGCGTCTGCTGACCGCACAGACGGGCGCACTGTCGCGTGCTGCACGCCGAGCACTCGAGTTGCGACGAGGCGGACGTCGACGCGAGCAGACTCGAGCACTCTCGGCATCGGCCCAGCGTCTGGCGCTCGTCGAGCCCGTCGCGCGCCTCCTTGACGGCCACCAGATGCAAGTAGCGCAGCGCATCCTTCGGGTCGGCCACTGCCAGCACGCTCAACGGGGACACCACGGCTCGGCAGTCGGTCGCCTGAATTTCAAAAGTCACTATTAGAGTTGCGTTATTTCGGAATTGGAATTTTAAATTCAACTCGTTCGATTAGACTCGTTGGATTCGCCTTAAGCGTTCAATGGACCTAATCGCTTGCGCTTAAATGTGCTTGGAGGTCAGCGAAAGTATTCTAGCAGTGCAGCGTACCAGACACTTGAGCGGAGCCGCGTTCGTGGACATGCAGATGGCGAGCGCCGTCAGCCAGCAGGTCTTGCAGAAGCCGTGCTCCCGACAGTCGGCCAGGATCCACTCCCCCTCCTCCTCATAGTCGCAATAGCAGACGGAGCAGCAAATTGATGAGAAGCTATTGCGACGCGACGTGGACTGGCTCGAATAGCAGCGGAGTGCCCAGTCGTGGACGGAGGTCAGACGGAGTGGATCCACACGAGGTGGTCGAAAGAGGTCGGTCGGCGGAAGGGTGCGCGATCGAGTCGCCATCACCGCGCGAACGCTCGAGTTCGACGACGACGACGACGACGGCTGTGGAATATCGGTCCAGCAAGAGCAAGAGGACGGCGAGACGACTCGGTAGGCGGTCTCGGTGAGCTGCACACTACGAGTCGGACTCGCGAGGACGGGAATCGTCATGACCGAATCCTCCGAGACGAACACGCTCTCGGCGTCGATCTCGCCGAGCACGAGCTCTCGAACGGCGACCGTCGGTCGTTCGGCAAGCTCGGCCTCCGACACGGCTGCACGAGAAGGAGGAGCGGACGCGCGTGGCGACGGCTGCCAGTCGTCCTCCATCCTCTGCACCTTCGACGTTCGGTGGCGCGTACGACGAGGCTGCAGAGACGCACTCCGTTGTCAGGCCGATATTAGGGACGCCACCTTGTTGGGGACGATAAACTCGCTGAGGGTGAGCGAGTCGGCGGCCGCCGATCGGACCACCATCCCACTCTGGCTGTATCGGACCGCTATCCCACTCGGGTAGCCCATCCCTTCCGGCATCCAGACAATCGGCGACTCGTCGGCAGAAGGGTCCTTTGTTCCCTCGGCGTCGAACTGCAGTCGTTCGCGTCGTGACATCCGCTTTCGACGTTCCACAGAGTAGTGACGAATCCGAACCGGACGATTGGTCGGCGACGGATGATTCAGTTCGACAACCGTGTATCGTATATCGGTCGGGATCTGCCAGGCCTGTTGCGGGCGCGAATCTCGCTTTCTGCAAAGGAGGAGCTGATCTCATCGCAGAGTCTACGACCGACTTTGGTTTCTCGTCGTCCAGCCACGCGAATCGTCGTTGTCCTTCACGCGCCAGCGTCTCCCGCCATTGGCGCTCCGCTTCCTCGAGCGCCTGCTCCTCCTGCTTTTTGCGTTCGCGTCTCGAACCCTTTGGCTTGTGCGGTCTAGATGCAAAATTCAATGCGGCGGCTAGCTAGTTGACAGACTCGACAAGATCCTCGTAGATTGCGTGCTTGGCGCCTCCTCTTTCAACGACGCCATCCTCCTCCTTCTCCTTCTTGACGACACGCACATAGCCCGTGCATGCAGTGCGCGCTCTCATCTGCAAGAAGAGTGGAGATAAATGCATGCGATCAAGTGAACCATGCACGCTACCTGGTTTCGCCTGGCCTCATCCTGTCGCCGATGGGCGTACGGGAAGATCTGACTCATATTAGTGACCGCAGCGTCGGTCGTCAGTCGAATGGCGTGTCGGGAGACCGAGAACGATTCGTCCTGAATGATTGGAGCTCTGATCAACCGCTCTTACTCTAAGCTCACCTGCAACTGCTGGATGTTGTCGTCGATATGGTCGTAGAGCTGCCATCGCTTTCGCTTGTTGACGGAATGCGGCACTCCGTAGTCGTCGAGACCGAACGGATCGCTAACCGACCACAGTCCGGCCGCTTCGGCTAGCTGGTTGACGGAGGTGACAAGACCTTCTTCAGGGAACGGAAAGAGGGGCAGAGTGGACGGCTCGTGCACCGAGCGAAACACCATCGATGAGCTCACGTTAACTGGCCTGCACGTTAGCATCAATTTCGTCCATTTTCGAAATGCAGACTGCTTACGTTGCCCGGTGCCATCTGGACTGATAATGTCTGCGTCTAGCGCTACGCTCCTTGGACAACTCGTATTCAGGGTTGGAAAGACAGACGGACGACGACGATGACGATGACGCCATGACCCGTTTGCGTGCGGACGCGTCTGCACACTACACTTTGAGCGAAGAGGAAAGAGAGAGTGAAAAGCAAGAGAGAGAGAGAGAGAGAGAGAGAGAGAGAGAGATTGGCCGGCTGACGACGCGGCCAGACAGCAGAGAGAGAGAGAGAGAGAGTGGGGAGGATGGTGGGCGGATTTCGCAATCTTGGCTCACACCGGCTGCCGCTGCCACTGCTGCTGCTGCTGCGATACGACGAAGAGGAAAGAGGGAAGAGAGGAGGCGGTCGGTGGAGAAACCCTCGGCCGGTCGCGTTCAAATAGTGCTGCACGACGCACTGGACGCGCTAGATTGCACAACACCAGGAAAGTCTCCGTCTCCCTGCCCGACCGCCCACAACATCGTCATTACGAAGAGTGACGAAACGAACGCTCAGATATGGAGGGCGCGACGCCGCATCACCTGGCCAACCAACTCGATTTTGTGTTTGCGAGCAATGCACCACATTCAAGCACACAGTTGACCATTTAATTTCGTAACTTGTCTTTCTTTGTCTTCGGAAAAACGACGAGTGTCAGGAGGTGATGTGGTAGTTGAAATTGAGGATGTACACGCTTTGGGTATGTTCTATTTGTGGGGGAGAGCACCCTGAGACCCGCCGCAATCAACACAACTGACGTGTAGCGGAGAGGTTCCTCGGCCTCAGTGATCACAGCTAGCAGACGAACGAACAGACACGGACACACGATAGAGTTGGCAAGCACACCGCTTTTACTCGCTCTTCGGGCACACGTAGCAAAAATACTAGCAGCAGTAGAAACACGATCATACTAGGAATGCAGTGACACAACACTGGGAACGCTTGCTCTGGAGTACAACCAATAGGAACCTGGAGATGAGCAACAATAGTCAGTGATGAAATCGATAAATGCTCTCCACCTTCGGGTCGAGGCACTACTGTCACGACAGAGGATAGAAGAGCGGGGATTTTCTGCTTCTCGCACGCCCGATGTCCAATCGGGCGAAAACTTTAACCACGGACAGAGAGCTGAATTTGGTGCCAGCACGTGAATCTCTTAGATTGAAACGAACGGGAAGTATCGTACAAAACTCATTGTGCGGTAAAGTTACGGCCCGAATGAATAGCTAGTGTGCGAGAAGCTGAAAATCTCCACTCTTCTCCTTCTACCCCTAATTCCGACAATACCTAGTGAGTGCAGTCGAAGGATGAATCACGAGTCGCTTTCCAGCAATCCGCGTCGGTCTGTGACTGTTGCTGCGATCATCGCAGTAAGGAATTTCCCTTGTCTGATGTTACATGCACGAATGCAGTGCTTCCGGATGTCGTCAGCGTCGTCAGTCGTATGTAATGTGAGACCAAGCCGGTCGTTTCTTCGTCTTAGTCTTTGTGCTGCTGCCGTGAGGAGCGGCAGTATTTCCACTAGAACCATGCTCGACGCCGCCATTCGGTATCCCCTCATGCATGCCAACCGAGGGGCGGGGAAAGCGCAGTGGCGCGCCCCTGTGGTCACCGCTTTTTCCGGTCCTGCACCTTCATGCATGCCTCTCCCCGCCCCTCTCCCTACCTCTCCGCCTATTGTGAGCTGGCCGGATGCTAGTTGCGTGCCGGTACGTCATCATCATTACTCCCCCTCTCTCTCCGCCTTTTCCTCATCTCCATCAGTCACAGGCCCACCGCACAGCTTCCTCATCTCGCTCTCTTATTATGATGTTCGTCCTGGGAACGTTGTGTGCCGAAAACAATCAGATCACAGAGGGAGGCTACCTCATTCGCAAGTCGACTAGGGTAAATCTGCTGCGCCCTCGTCCAAGAGCGGAAATATGGTGAGGGTGAATGACGAGCAAAGCGAGAGAGAGAGAGAGAAGGAGGCGGAGGGAGAAAATACAATTAGGTCTCTCTCGTCTCTCCCCCTCCTTCCGTCGTCGACGTCGTCGTCCTTTTCAGATGA
>JACMII010000200.1:0-11884 GCA_014805405.1 Bunonema sp. RGD898 | reverse complement strand
TTCCCCCCCCCCCCCCATCCGTCCTGTCCGATTTCCTTGCCGTCGCCAGTCTTGTTGTGCTTTCTCTCTCCTTCTCCCGCTCTCCGCCCGTCTTTGTCCCATCTCGGAGACCCATATGCGAAGGGAGATGGAAGCACTGGCGGTCCGTCGTTTTCGCCGCCGTCCAGTGGCAGGCTTCTCTCTGTCTGTCCGTCGCCCTGCCGAAATGTGCTCGGTCGAAGCCCGGTTTAGGAGGCAGTTCTCGCTCCAACCGATCCATCGCGTTCCGTTGCAGGGTTTGCGCAAGCACCAGCAGCAGTAGAATGGCCGTTCGACTGACGACGACGATGCTGATCGGCGTGCTCGTGCTACTTGTGGGCGTACTTCTGCAAGGAGCGATGCAGACCGAAGCGGCTCCCCTATCGCAGGACGACGACGCCATGACGGAAACTGCCACTCGCGCACTTCTGGCACGTCTCTTCCAGAAGTACAAGAGGAGTCGTACGTTTCCGCTTCGTACCGCCTCATTTCTCGATGCAGCGTCGCTTGGCTTGAGCCTGGCGCAGTACTTGGCGCCCGAGTACTCGAGCGACGAGTTCCACTTCCTCCAGAAGCCGGCCGGCAAACGATAGACCACGTGCGAACGCAAGACGGAAGTCATCCTTCCCCGTCCATCTTGTTAGACGATCGCAACATCAACAGCAGCGGAAGGATGATGATGATGACGGCGATGGTGATGGTGACGACGACGATGATGATGATGATGATGAAGACCGAGTGAGCGTGTTTGATGAGATTGGCGTGTCGGTCGATTTGGCCGGCAGCAGCACTGCATTTGTTTGACAACGATGACGATGATTGGGGGCTTTGTAGCAAGAGCAGATGATAATGTCCCCTCCTCTTTGTGGTCGTCCCCAGTCTTGTTGTCTGTCTGTCTTTGACCGGCCCAGCCGCCTTCAGTCGCTCCCGTTCCAGACGAGTTCGCTAAGCATCTAAGGCGTGCGGCAAACACTGGGTGCTGCACGTCTTCTGCTGCAGCCCACTCGGCTCGGTCCCCGTCCATTCGTTCGTCTCTCGTCCTCTTCTTCTTCTCCTCCTCCTCCTCCTTCCACTCAGCAGAGTTGCTTGTTCCCCACCTCATTCTTCTGCCTCTATCATCTCTCTTCACGAGCTTGTGACCGTTGTTTTGGTCATCATGATGACGAGCTCTGGGCGCTGCTGACAAGGCATGACCCAAAACGGCGGTCACAGGCTCGTCGTCTCTCATCGTCTGTTTATAGTTCTGCATGTGTAGTGGCACCGTGATATCTTCGAGCGGTCAGTCTAGCTCAGACGATCGCAGGGCGGGACCAGGAGAGCCGGTAGGTCGACGTGTGCTATGTGCTGCGACGTCTTCTCGTTGTAGAGCGAGAGGAAGTCCACGTCGAACGTCCTCAGTCCGGGCGGCAACTTCACGATCAGATCGTCGCCTCGTTGACGTTGCAGCGCCGAGCGACTGCACTCATACATGGACCGTGACTCGAGCGAACATCGCGAATCGAACAACCTGCTCTGGCCGACAATCTTGGCCTTTTCGAGTTTCTTCACGCCATCGGGCAGCTGACCGACGCCGACATAGAAGAAGATCTCTGAACGATGTTCGCGTACAGGCGCAATCAACACAGGACGGATACGATCGCCGTTGCGCGAGGGCGGATCAAAGTAGAGGGACGGCACGAGGATGGTGTTACAGTCCTCGACGCGAAGTCTTGCAGACCGGACCAGTCGATTCGGTCCTAGCAAATGCGTGACGAGCTCTGCGCGCGGAGCCATCAGGTTCTTCAGCGACGCGAGTCGTGTGATACGCTACAAGTCACACGCTTCGTGGTAGAGTCGATCGAGAGCACTACGTTGTTGCACTCGTTGCGTACGCCCATCCAAGTGAAGTCGCTCAACTTGCGTGGATCGTCCCTCAACGTGAAGTACAGTCGCATGTTTCGACCGCGCGGAATGTGCTTCTGTCAATGTTTCACACCGCCCGCTCCAAAGCGAAGAGTCACTGACCCCGTCGAACTTCTCGATGACTGTCGTGGCCTTGTCCTCGTCGCTGGACGCCTCCTTCTTTCGTTCGCGCTCCCCTCTATCGGACCTGGGACGTTCACTCGTCGACTTCTCAGTCGTCGTGGTGCCGTTCGCCCGTTCCTCCTCGCTGTCGTGATGCTTGTGCCGATGATGACCATGGTGATGACGATCATGGTGGTGGTGGTGATGATGATGATGGCGATCATGATCATGGTGTTCGTGGCGGTGTCGATCATCCCCGCCGTCTTTATCATCATGCCGATGCTCGCCCTTCTTGCTGGGATCCTCATCTTCCTTGTCTTCGTGAGATGGTCGTCTGAGTGGATCGCCGCCAATAATCGTGGTTGTCATTTCGTGCTTCGTCGTCTTCTCCGTCGTCGTGGCAGGCGAGGGAGTTGTGGTTGTTGTGGTTGTTGATCTCGTGGTAGTTGTAAGTTCGGTGGTGGACTTTTCGCCCGATCCGCTGTCCCGACGCGAATGATGATGATGATGGTGGTGATGACGTCGATGCTGTGCAGTGGTGGCGCTGCCCGAATGGCCGTGGTGATTATGATGCTGTCGTTGTGAGTGATCCCTGTCGGAGGGGGCATCGTCGCCTTTCGTAGTTATCTCGTCCATCACAGTGGTGACCGGACCGACAGTTGTGGTCGTGGCGGAGGTGGCAGACGAGAATCTTCTTCGTCCCTTCCATCTAGTTTCCTCGTCAATCTCCCGCGTCTCGGCGCTTGCGCGATGACTGTTCTTGCCGTGGAAGTGTCTGTCCGTGGTCGTCTCTTCCAGTCCGGGAAGCGGAGTTGTGGCAAGCGGCCTAGTGGTGATCAGTTTCTTGTTGAACTTTCCGTGCGGCGACTTGAACCAGCCCAGCTTCCTAGGACTGCTTGTCGATCTGGTGGCGGTCGTTGTCGTTGTTCCTGTTGCGGCAGTAGTTGTGGTAGTAGTGGAGTCTTCGTTCCTGAGCTGTCTCTCTGCCATCCGGTCTCTCCGTTCCTCGGACTTCTGCCGAGAACGACTCTTCTTCTTGCCCTCCTTCTGATTCTCCTCTTTCTTCCGAACCAGATCTCGATAGTCGACCGGCTCTTCGTCACTTTCACTCTCCTCCTCGCTCGCGTCGTGGTCGTATTCGAAGTCGGCGTGGCGTTGATGAGTGGAAGTAGGCTTAATGGCAGCGTCCACTTTGATGACGGGTCGTCCGAATGCACGCGCCGCTGCAGCAGCCACAAAAGCGGTTGGCGATTTTGCGACAGGTTTTGTCGTCCTCTCTTCGAGTGTGGCCTTCTTCTTCTTCAGCTGCTGATGTTGCTGATCATAAAATCGATCCGTCGCTAAGTCTTGTTCGGCTGCCACGATTCGTCCGTCCTCCCAGTTCGGAGCCGTGCTTGTCGTCATACTTCGGTACTGCAACACTCGACCTGTGAACCGGAAGTGCTCAATCGACAGACGTGTTCGTATTCGGCCAGCTGTAGTCGTCTCAGCTCGGCGGCCACTTTGCGCCGTTCCTCGGGGCGAACCACAATCAGACCGGGTCCACGCCGTTCCTGATGGCTGGAATCGAATCGGTACGACTCGAGTTGCCACGCGAGGCGCTGCGCCAGTGTTGTCGACCTGTCGTCGTTGTAACTGCCAATCAATCGACGTAGCAATGCGCCCCAAGTAACAAACCGAATGCTTCTGGCTGTTGACGTCTCCGGCGATGCGGAGTAGTTTCGCTGAATCGGAAGTGGTTGACTGGTTCCGAGAAAGGTGATGTCCACATCCTTGAGTGGCTCTCTGGCTACTGCTAGTGTCGTCTTCTCCGATTACTATTGCTAGACTGAAGCACATACGCTGCAGCATCTTTGTCGCTTCCGTCGTTTGAACGGGCAATCCGGCGCTGGTGGATTCGTGTCGAGTGATATCTTCGACGGCGGTTTCTCGTCTGCCTCTCTTCTCGAGTCCGCCGGTTCCGAACTCGTCATCCATCATCGCTACCATCCAGTTGTCGCGCAGCTCGTCCACACTTCAGTCGATTGCTTTCGAAAAGAAGAACAATGCGCTGGTGGCAAACCTTCTCCTCCTTCTTCTTCGTCTTCGTCGTCTCCTCATCTCCCAGTGGCTGCGCTCCTTGGACGGCGTCAAGCGCACGAACACATCCTCATTGAGATAGTTTGTGTTTCCGACGATCAACGAGTAGCCTGAAGTCAATATGCGGGCAATGAGGGAAATGACGGACAGTTGAAGTCGGCACTGGATTCCGGTCGATGTGAGAACTGGTCCAAGACGAACGAGTACTCGTCCGCGACGAACAGATCGGCCGAGAGGTTTGTGAACGCATATGTGACATGGCCCAATGGCACGCCATAGTAGGCTTGCGGCTGCGATTCCCCATCCTCGTCCTCCGAGTCGCTCTCGGCACGACCTGAACTTGTGAGGACTGGACGAAATGCCCACGGAACCGACCGAAATGGATGGCGACTGCGACGAGGACGGTCGTCGGCAAGAGAAGCATCGCTCACTCAGTGAATCTCGTGCCAAACTGAATATGGTCGTTCCTCCCGTCTCAGTCGACTGAGAGAGCAAGTGAGAGTTGTCGACGACGGCGTCGATCAGCTAGCTGCCCACGACCGTGGCGCGCGTCATCTTCGTGGCCAGCGGCATCGATCGCACGTAGTTGTTTCTCTTGCTTCCGACAATACACACACACACACCAAGCAGGCTGATTTGACGAGACGCGAGAAAGCGCGCACGCACACCTGACCACTGTCGCAGCAGCAGCAGCAGCAGCTGTTGCCCCAAATACGACCGAGACGCACAAGGAAGGGGAAAGAAAGAGAGTGCGAGCGCATCAACGTGACCGCAGAAGAAGCGAGAAACGAGAGACGAGAGAAAGAAGAAGACGACGACGGAACACACTGCGCACACGTACCATCACTTCTTAGCTCTATCACACGTCTCAACAAGTTTGTTCATTTCGTAGACCCTTGTCGGATGATCACCGTTCCTGCTGCAGCCGCTCAATTGAAATGACGACGATGTCACGCCATAGTGACGATTGGCTCTCTCACTCGTGCTGTTCGTGTATCCAATAGTCGTGTGGGTCATTGAGATTCGGCGGCATCAACGTGTGCAGTATACACAGTGCATGACTAGGTCCGATTCTCCAGTTCACATTCACTCCCTGTCAAAATTGTGACAGATCGGAAGATCCTTGATGCTGATGGACTTGCGTCTGCCAAACCTAGGTCGAGATTGCGTTTGCTCCTGGAAATGTGGCGAATTCTGATGTAACTAGAACGACAGATACCTCCTCAGGGGGATCATTCACGTGAATGGTTGTGCGAAGATCGATGTCTTTGAGCTCGTCGTTCGCGTCAACGGGAAGGCAGACTCGAGCTAGCCAACGGTGCGTATCACCGCGTTGTGTGCTGATGGGCGATTGGTTAATAGCAATGCAACGGAATTTGTCGCCGAACTACAACCCTGGTAAACGTCCAAACACAATTAGTGCGCACCTTGACATCAACGAGGGGGTCGGTTCCTCTGAGGTTCGGGAAGCAATCCTTCGGCATGTAGACACTGCCGGATTCGCCGCAATTGCTTGGTGTCAGGATCTGTCCAATGGCGTGCGACGACGCAACCACATCGGTGATTTGAACAACGAGACGTCGACGGACGGGTGTATTCTCCAGTTTGAAGGCGACCACGTCAGGATTGTTTCCCTTCATCACGTACTCCACCCAGACGATGTCGTCTGTCGTGTAGATCACGTTCGGTTCCCAGTGTCGACAGTACGCCCTGACATAGCTTTTGTTGAACTCGATCGTCAAGAAGGACGATTCGTTATGAATCTGCTCGATTCGACCGTATCCCTCGATTGATGGCACTGAACCGTTATCGCCTTTCCGGTCGGCTATCACGTTCGTATAGCTACCATTTCTCTTGGCTGATTGAAGTCCAGATCGATTGGTGCCACCATCATTGTCGCCACCAGGAATTGATTTTGTCTGCACTTTCGCAGACTTCTCGTCGGCTGATCGTTGGTAGACTGAAATTCCTTCCGACTCGGATGCCTGCTCATGTGTATCTGCACTTCACGCCCTCACCATCAGCCCAGGCGTCAACATCATCGTTATAGCTGTTGTTGTAGGCTTGACGTTCCTGTGAATGTGGCGATCGAGGTCGTCGTGGCATTGGTACAGGTGTTTTGGATCGTCCTTCTTTGTGTTCTTCCGTCTATGTGATGCGTTCTTCAGTTACAACTTGTTGAGTAACCGGGTAAGTCCTGCTTGACGCACGGCCTCGGTCCTGTGACGTTCGTTCCGAGAACACGGTTGATTCCCGATCACGATGCGAATACATAGCTGTCCCGCCATGAGATGATGACGACCCTTGATTGTGCGTGCGTTGGATCGCTAAACGATCTATTTTTACAATTTTCTCGATTATGGCGCAGATATACCCGATTGATTGGGGTTTCGCGCATTGCCCTGATGATTCCACATGTCGTCTTGTTGGATGGACGAGCTGTTGACCGAGTTAATGCTGTAGACACTAGGCGATCTGGACATGGTGCCGAATGTACGAGGTGGAGCATGCACGGTGGTCTCTTCCCAAATAGGCTCCACGGAAATAACTCGAAAGAAGCTCTTCCGGTCGCCATCTTGACGCGTCTCCTGATACGGACGAATATTCCGGATATGCAGCGTCATGCTTGGAATTATTGCGACACGTATAGCGACACGAGAATACGGCAAATTCTGGATCAGACATTTGAACCAGCCAATTGTTTTCTACAATACGTCACCTCAAAATTGCTCGGTGTAAGACGACATCTTCGGAGCGTCTCTTCAGTAAACTGAACGTTTTTCCACTGATGTGCATTGCTGTCCTTCACGAATTGCGCTAGATCGCTGGGGATTTCCTTTAATTCGTATATGGGTGAATTTGGTTTCAAATAAGTGCAACTAACGTCTAGCCGGACGTTAAAAACGCGTCCAATTTTACTGGTGATCTTGCCGGCCAACTTAAAGAACCGCCCCTTTTCAATCAGCTCTACGGATGTCGTCACGCATTCGCCATTCACGTTTTGACATCTTGCGCACACAATGTCGCCGATTGATAATCTCTAGAAGAGTTTGCAGGATTGCATCGTTGAAACAAGTTCGCTGACCTGTCTCACTGGGATCTTTGCCTGCAGTGACATATTGTGGTCGGCAATAACATTCAATATCTGGAAAGAAAACTTTCTACTAATGATGGTTGCAAACTACCAATGTGTCTTCCCAATTCAGTATCTTTACGACGAGGCAATAATACTCAACGTTGGAAGTCATATTTAGGGCGAGCGAGACTGACTGAAGAGCAATTTGATTATTACTTGACCGAGCATACCGTATCACGTAGTTACTTTTTCTGAAGATGGCCGCTATTGTTCTAGTTCACTCGTATTCGGTACGTAGGGGAAGAACACGGACCAGTAGAGTAGAAGAACGATGGCGATTGCGAAATCTGGGCTGTTGTCTGTTCTTGAGAAAACTGACTGAGTTGCCCGAAACGAGGAATACTGCATCGGTGAGCCTCCTCGCACACTGATAAGGGTACTGAGCAGGCCGGATGGGACGACCGCCCATGTTTATGACAATGACTCAGCTGACAAGGAAGGGTCTCAACTCGGTCTGGAGTTTTGAAAAAAACGACTTGAGAGGGTCTTAGGGTTGTTTCTCAAAACTTCGAACCGAGTTGAGATCCTTCCTTTATCAGAGTAGTATTTGAAATAGAAAAAGATAGGCAAACGTTGCCTCGAAGATCTTCTCGTTATCGCCGACGATCATCGGCTGCTTAAAGGAAATTCCCTTTTCGGCAGTCAATACAATGCCATTGTTTGTGCGAATTTCAATCGACCTCGAGCCGAACTACTACAACTGGCGTGCAAGCGAATTCACAAGAAACACATTAACAGCCGTGATGGTGTGCTCGACCTGAAAGAGTCCTCGGGCGACAACGTGGGCAGCAATAGGTTTCGAACTGAATGCTTCATGACAACATCAGCGACTGCAGATTACGTTGTGAGCCTGATTTGCATGAACACGAAATCGTGTCACTTGGTTCCAACGCGATTCTCCTCCATCGAGTCGTGTATACTGCATTCTTTTTCGCGACGGAGCCAAGTTTGTTCGTTCGAGTCGCAATATTTGTTGCGCTCTACGTCTTCCTGATCGCGGGACTGGATGCAGCGTTCGGAATACTTCTTCGACAGTTTCACGAGTAGGTTTTGCCATCCACCTTCACACGTTCCCACTTTGCAGGATCTGACGAAAGCTTTCACACGAACCTACAAGGAGTGCATCATGACGAAATGGCAGAGAAAGCGTTGGTCACAGCACTAGGCGTCTTTCTCTCTGGTGCCGCCATCTTCGACATTTTGGTACGCCTTGCTGTAATTCTTCGAACGCCGCACAATTGCAGGTGCACTTACCGCCTGCCGTCAAATCTCCAATGGAGTCTTTTGGGAAGAAGGACGTTAAGAGGCTACTATTTGTGGTGAGATTGACAGACTACTACTGGATGAACCGCCGTTTTAGGACTCGCGGTTGCCTCCGGATGCCTCGTTCCTTTGATTCTGGCGTTCGCTCTGCGGGGCAGCATCTCGCTGCGCTCCACGATAACCACAATGTGCATCATGGCCAGTGCTACATCGCGATACACATTATGGCTATGTGCGCGTCGAGCGTCTTCGGCTCGATCTCGGTTTGGATGGTCGGCAGAGCGTTCCTGTACATCATGTCTGGAGGCTGTATCTACGCTCATTCCATCGTCAAGCACTAGTAGACCGTTTGTTCCATTGCAGCAAGCTGACGGTACCATTCTAGGGGGATCGTTCATGTACCACGACCTCCGCTTCGTCTACCGCACGCCCGCGATGCTGCTGCTCAGAGACCATAGAACACACATACACAATCTACCGACAGCGGTTCCTATCCGTTTTGTCCGTGTCACCAGTGTTGTGCTACTGTGCCGTCTACTCTCTCCATGCTTTCGTCCCTTACCGATGCCCAGTAGTTCTGCCTATCCGATCTGGTAAATGGGAAGAGAAAGTTGGTAGAAAGGTATCATTGAAGAAAGCCTCTTCTGACCGACTTCATTGAAATCTCTGCCTGCAGTGACGCATTGTAGTCGTCAATAATAGTCAATGTCTGGGAAATACGGTTTCTATAAATGATAGTTGCAGATTGCCAATGCGCCTCCCCGATAATTGATCTCCGCGACAAAATGGTGAAATTTCTCGTCAACAGTTATTAGAACGTGACTCTGGCTGAGCGACTTGATCATCATCCTTACTTGACTGAACATACCGTATCACATCTCTGCTCTGTCAAGAGGTAGTTGACTATCGTTCTAGCTCATTCGTAGTCGGGGCACCAGGGAAGGCAAATGACTTTGTAGAGGAGAAGTGAAAAGATAATGACAGTTGAGAGATTCGGACCGTTGCCTGGCACTGGGAAAACCGGATGCGTTGCACAGCACGGCAAACGCTGCATATCGGCCGTCTTCTTGCACACTGATAAAGGTACTGGGCAGACGGAATGGGACGACTGTTCGTGTTTATGACAATGATGACTCATTTGAGAGAAGAGATCGACGTTCGTCGTGTCGTACGCGATGCAAGAGAGTCAAGCTGGTGATATGCAGTGCTGACGCTTCGCCTTCTTCTTGTTCGTCTTTAGATCGAGATCCTCCCCATCGGCGGGCATCACCGTGGCGAGCCATCGTGCGGCCTCGTCCGAAATCGACCTCAGTCGATGGACGGCCGACTCGACGGCGCGTCGTTGCTCCGAGGAGACATTCTCCCAGTCGGCCTGCACATCGTCTGCAACCGACCGGCATTGGTGACAAGAGACGAATCATGATGGTGGTGATAGGGAATGTGTGTCTCACCGAGCAGTCCGTTGGTCTCGACGAACGTGTGCCGCAACAACTGGATCCGCATGGCCGTGTCGTGCCGATAGCTGTCCGACGTGTCGAGCAGGTCGCGCAGAAAGTCGACCGCACACTGAACGCAATGCGATTGAGAGAAGAGCACACACGCCTAGGCGATAGTACCTCGAGATCCGTGACCGGCTTCTCCATCATTTGTCGTACCACTTCAGGCGGCGACGGATGTCGTCGTTATGACGATGGACGTGAAAGATGAATGCAGTGGAGCGTGGGCGCGTTTCGTCCTCTTCAGTTCTCGCCGTCTCAAATGGGCGTGTTTCGGAGAGTGGCGTCAGAAAAAAGACCAATACAATGCACGACACCGCGGCGGCGGTATTCGGGTTTGTCAGTCTCGTTTGGTTTTGCACACACACGGACACACGCACATAGAAATTCAGTCAGTACGTCTGGTGGGTGTGTGACCCGGAGAGGAGGACAGACCGAGGGCGTGCGAATGAATACTTGCGCAGAGACTGGCAGAATGCGGCTTCTCGGAATGGCCGGCGGAAAGGGACGAAGGGACTGGCGTGCAAGGGGGTACGGGACACACATCACAACAAGTGCCAGCGCGCTCTCTCTCTCTCCCTCTTCCCCTCTGGCCAAAATAGCGGTCGGTTGTGCTGCGCGGGAGCGGCAGACACAGGCGGGCCGGCCTTGTTTTCCTGGCACGACTGCTGGCACTGAGCGAGGAGACGAGTGGTGGGGAATTGTTATGCGAGCATGCGCGTCAAGAGACGGGGGCGGAGGAGGGGGAAGCAGCCGTCACGCACAGATGCGTGACGATGACGACTTCCATGAAGGGGGTCGTCTTAGCGGGGATTTGGTGAGTTGCCATCTCTCTCTCTCTCCTGTGGTCAGCTGAATGGCCGGGCGCCACGGCTGAGGGAGATGAGCTTCCCTCTCTCTCTCCCTCCTCTCACGGAAAGGTCACCTTCACACACACACACACACACACACGAGCCACTAACGAGGAGAGACGCACACATCGCGCAGTGGGGGCGGGCGGATCTGGGACGATAACACGTGAGATGCGCAGGAGTGCCGTCGGTCTACCCGGGGAACGGACGTGCCTCCGCGAAGAAACGCACGCACTGCTCCGAGGGAAGGTCGCCGCTAAGGGTCTCTATCAAGTGGGGCGAGGGGTGTCCGTTCCTTGCTAGGGACAAGCGCTCGCTCCTGACGACTCGTTACCGCGACTTTCTCGTCGTCTGCGTGCCACATCGCATCTTGCAGTCGACCGGCTGCGCAAAAACGGGACGACGCAAAGAGCAAGGCAAGAAGCCGGGCAGGAAGGCTAACGACTAGTGTTGAGAGGAGAAAGATGACTCCAACCCGACCCTAGTCTCTCTCTCTCGATCTGCAAGACGAAGGGAAGGAAGAGGGGAGGGAGAGGGAGAGAGAACCAGCGTAGCGCAGCAGCCTATGCGAAAGGGCGTCAATATGTCGTTACATTTCTCCCCTCTCTCCCTCCCTCCCTCTCCCCGTCCAGAGCCGTGGCCGGTATTTGTGGCGGCTGAGGGGGCCGGTATTTCTCTGTACACACAGAGGCAGGGCGGCCAAATGTTGTTGTGTCTTTTCGGCTCCTCCTCTCTCCCGGAACGAGCAGGAGGATGCCATTTGATGGGCGCCAGATGCTGCTTCTCTTGCTGCTGCTGCTGCAACATTTCGTCTCCCTCTCTCCCCCCTCCCCCCGGAAAGACTGCGGCACACCGAGCTAGGAAGGTCACGCTGTGGGCGACAGACAACACACGACGCAGACACAGTCAGTCAATTGTTCCAGGCGCGTCATTTCGGCGAACGAGAGGGAAGGTGAAGAAGACATTTCCGCTAAAGGCTAGTCGTACCGCGCGAGGGGCACGAGCGAGCGAGCGGGCGGGCGCGGGGGGGGGGGGGG
>JACMII010000199.1:21099-31843 GCA_014805405.1 Bunonema sp. RGD898 | reverse complement strand
CTGCCCTGCTCTATCGTAGCGACGTGCATAGAATGTGATTAGTGCCGGTCTGCGCTCTATCTCTCACGCCTACTCGCACATCAAACTCAAGGATGTTGGCGAAAAGTTGGGCATTGTGTCGGCCATCGAGATCGAATACTTGGTCGGTGAATTTTCCCATTGCCAATCGCGGCGAGAATGCGATCCGCAACGGAGTCATCAAGGCACAGATCGGTCAAGATGCGCGTGACAGCGATCGCTACATGCAGACCATCCAGGAGGGCGACACGTACCGTACCTCCAAGCCGCAACTCGTCTTGGTAAAGCGCATCAAGTCGACTCCGCCTTGTCGTTCTGTTTTGCATGTTCCCATTTAGTGATCTGCTGGCCCTGCATGCCCAGACGCGTCGTGCACTCCGCTATCCGGCCGCACGTCAGGCGCCCGTCGAGACGATCGAACAGCAGCGCGAACGCGAGCAGCAGGAGTTCGAGTTTGTGCGTCAGATAGAAGACGACGAGGACGACTTCTAGGTCTGTATGCACGATGATGTACCCGTCAAGATCTCTTCGTTCCTTTTGCACACACACATGCACAGTAGTAGCAGTATCATCGTCGGCATATGAAAAGAGGTCACAGGCCATCATCGAAACGTGGTTGCCACACCTGTAGCACCTACAATTCGCGTCCAACTCTCATCTCTTCTTGAGGACTCTCCAACGCCATCAATCGTAAACAGCGACTGCGTTTTGGGGGTCCCACCGCGAAAAACAAACGTCTTGAAGATGTTGGCGCGCGGCCTACGAATGTGCGCGTGATGTTTTGAAATGCTGGCTTTTGTAAAGTGTCTTGTAGTGTGCCAATGCTCAACAACACGCTGGCAGCGAACGACTGCAAGCCAGCGGTGGATGGGGGAGCCCGCCGACTCGATCGACCGTCCTTTCTCCAGCTGCCTTCCCATTCTTCCTGCTGAAATTGAGGTGCCGATTCTTGGAATTCTTCAGCCCCAAGACTTGTATCCGGTCTATGATGATAAAACGGGTTTGGTTTCGCATATTCTCCCCCGAATCTATGTTTGTCGAATGCCTTGGCTGTCTGAGACCGTCGACAAAAGAATAATGCGTTTTGCATTGTTTATGCTGTCAAAACAATGCAACCTTTCAGCGTTGTCTGCAAACGCTCAAGAAGAACCAGAAGCAAGTGATCGAGCCGGAGATCGAGTTCTATCAATTCTACCACGACACATCTTCGAGGAGCGTCACAAGGTTTCTTTTGCAATGCTGTCTAGACGTTGTTTTCCAATTTAGATCATGCCCAGTGAGTGCGAACTCCCGATCGTACCAGAACTGCCGGACGTCGAGAAGAGGGTTTGGTATGCAATTCTTGTCATTTTTCAAATTTGCAACCACTCATGGGCATGAGACGGTGTGCTTCTAACGCCGAACTCTAATCATGGGTGGAAGAACGTCGAGTTGTCATAATCCCAGACACGCTCTTCTTTGGGCTGTTTGTTTCAAGATGAACCTACATCTTTCGTCACATTTGCTGACAGCACCACTAGACGACAATTTTGCAGGCTTCCGACGAGAATGATCGAGGCGTGCTGGGCTTCTGGCTGAACGTGCTCAAGAACACGGGGGGGCATCGGCGAGACGATCCGAGAGAATGACGAGCCGCTGTTCACCAACTCGTGGAGTCGGACGCGACCGGGGATAGCAACAACAACGACGGCGCCGATGTGAGTGTTGGACAATTGCTTCTGAACCTGAAAATGCTCGATTTATTTCAGTCGGAACGCGACGCTCTCCTGTTCACAGATTGTCTCGCTGAAGTACTGGCTCATGGCGCTGGATTAGAGTCCGATACAATCCAGAGTCGAATGCACACAAATAGAATAAAATGTCAAAACACTTGGCACATGGAGTCCCTCGTTAGCCCTGCTTGTCAAGTCGGCATGTGAAGGTGAGAAATGGTGCGTGCTCTACGCACAGCAGACCTGATTGCTCTCCCATCGCCACGCCGTTTGCACTCGAACAGTCGCTGCTGCTGCTGCGTCTGTCCACGCCTCGACTCCGCCCACTCACTCGGGTGGTTGGCAACCACGCACGGGCACTCTCCTCTCCCTTCTCACTGTCTGATGTGATGATGATCGCTCATGTTTGCGTCGCTGCTCGTTTCAGATTGTGATGGTGCTGGTGCGCTACTTCACGGACGTCGACTCGTCGCACGAGCGGCAGCACGTCGAGGCGGCCGCGAACAAGCTGAAGCGACTCCTCAAGCCGAACGCCGTCAAGGTTTTTCAACGTTCTCCGTTTCGCGACGCGCCCCAACGAAAATCGCCCGGTTTCAGAACGTCCGCTTTGAGCTCTGCTTCTACGTCCAACTCGAGGATGGTGTCGATGTGGCCGAATTCGAGCGTCAGCATCTGGTATTTCACCCTCGACCGATCGACACTTTGCCAGTCTAGTCTGCGCTCTCCTGGCTCTTCTCGCACTCGCCCTTCAATACGCAGTTGCGCAAAGTGTCGCAGCTGCCGGTCGATCGCTCGTACACCGTGCTCGAAGTGGGGCCCAGGTATGGGTTTGATCTCTGCCTAACAATTCGTCAGACTGACATGTACGACGGCGTACTGCACCAACGCTCTGGCCGCCATCCACTTGTCCGGGATCTCGACCGTTCGAAGAGTTGAGAAATCCGTGCGTTACGCATTCGATGGACGTGTTGATCTGCCCGAGGACAAGGTCCGATTCGGCGATGATCTTTGTATGATTTGTCGCATGATGATCAGATTCTCGATCAACTCGGCGATCGAATGACTGAAATGCTGTACGACGGCGACAGTATCAACTTTTCGACGACCGCTCAGAGAGAGCCCTATTTCGAGGTGCTTGCTGCGTTCGCACAACGAATGTCCAAGATTCAGGTGGACGTTCTCGGGTCGACCGCCAACTTGGATCGGGCGAATCAGGAGCTGGGTCTGGCCTTTGACGACATCGATCTGGACTACTACAAGGAGCTGTTCAAGCAGAAATTCAAACGGTTTTCATTGCTTTTCACCGGTCCACTTTGAGAGCTTACTAGCAACCCGACCGACGTGGAGCTGTTCGATCTGGCGCAGTCGGACTCTGAGCACTCTCGGCACTGGTTCTTCCGCGGCCGTCTAATTGTGGACGGTCAAGAGCGACCGCGGAATCTGTTTGCCATCCTGCAGGGAACTCAAAAGACGTCAAACCCGAACAATCTGATCGCCTTCTGCGACAACTCCAGGCGTGTTGTCTGTTTTGTCATTGACACGCGAGCGAGCGAATGTGTGTGTGCGTGCAACAGTTTGCTCTCCCAAGGTCATTCCCGTCTCTCCTTTGACCGACCGACAGCGAGAGTGAGATCAAATCGGCGCGTACGCAGCAGCGATTGCAGCACAAACATGGCAGCGAGATGAACGGACGCTGATTGGACGGAAACGAATAAGGAAGAGAGAGAGAGGGGACGGGAATTGCAGTGCCATTCGAGGCTTCGATCAGCTCACCAATCTCGTTCCTTCGGATCCGCGAACCGCTTCCGAGCTGAAGATCGATGTGGCTCCGCGGCACATCATCTACACGGCCGAGACGCACAACTTCCCGACGGCCGTCTGCCCGTTCCAGGTTGGCGGTGGCAGTGCGGGAGACGTAGGGTCGTTCTCAGGGCGCGACGACCGGCACGGGCGGCCGCATTCGAGACGTCCAGGCGACGGGACGAGGCGCGCACGAGATCGCCGGCGTGGCAGGCTACTCGTTCGGCAATCTGCATCTCGACGGCTACCAACTGCCGTGGGAGGACGACGGGGAGAAGTACCCGGCCGAGTTGGCACACCCGCGACAGGTCTGCATCGAGGCGTCGAACGGCGCGTCTGACTATGGCAACAAGTTCGGTACGTGACCTCTCGCGTACGCGCTGCAATCGCGCGCGCCTGCATTTCAGGCGAGCCCGTCCTCTGCGGATGGTCTCGATCGTTTGGCGCACGACTGGCGGACGGCACTCGACACGAGTACGTGAAGCCGATCATGTTCTCCGGCGGACTGGGCTCCATCGAGCAGCCACAGCTCAAGAAGATCGCCCCGCAGGCCGGACATCTGCTGGCCAAGATCGGAGGGCCCGTCTATCGAATTGGCGTCGGCGGAGGAGCCGCCTCTTCGCTCCACGTCATGGGTAACTGCCATCGTCGTGCAAATCCAACGGCTGAACAGGCAACCGCGAGTCGCAGCTCGACTTTGGCGCCGTCCAGAGAGGCGACGCCGAGATGGAGCAGAAGCTGAAACGCGTGGTGCGAGGATGTGTGGAGCTCGGCACCCAGAACCCGATCCTCGCCATCCACGACCAGGGCGCCGGCGGAAACGGTCTTTCCGCCATTGAGTCGCGTGCGGACGAATGCCATCGTCCATTTAGGCAACGTGCTGAAGGAGCTGGTCGAGGGCAAGGGCGCCGTCATCGACTCGGACGCGTTCGAGCTCGGCGATCCGACGATCTCCGCGCGCGAGCTCTGGACGGCCGAGTACCAGGAGTCGAACGCGATTCTGCTCGACCCGACCAAGGTGCAGGACATCCAGAAGCTGGCCGCTCGCGAGAAGTGTCGCGTCTCGGTCGTGGGCAAAGTGATCGACGAGCAACACGTCACGTTGAACGACTTTTCCAACAAGAACAACGGACAACAGCAGCAGCAGCAGCCTGCGAGACCGCCTGTCGACTTTGACACGAAGCTGCTCGGCGAGAGACCCAAGAAGGTACGCATGCGCGATTCAGAACGGCAGCGGGTGGACTCGATCGAACGTCGCACGCTTGCAGGTCTTCCATCTCCGTCGAGTGTCCCAGAAACTGGCGCCGCTCTCGATCCCCTCCGGATTCACCGCTCGCCAGGCGCTGGACCTGGTCCTGCGCTTGCCGTCGGTCTCCTCGAAGCGCTATCTCACATGCAAAGTGAGCTGAGCAGCAGCAGTTTTTTCTGTAAAAAATCAATCCACGTCCGCAGGTCGATCGAGCCGTGACGGGTCTGATCGCTCAGCAGCAGTGCGTCGGTCCACTTCACACGCCCGTCGCCGACGTGGCTGTTGTCGGGCTGTCCTACTTCCACACGGTCCGTTTCCCCTCTCCCTTTTTCTTCGGCTTCTCCCCGGAGCGGTTAGAGAGGCTCCGCCCCCCACCCCATCCCCAAGCGTCCCTCTCGCGTGAATGGAGGTCTGATTCGCACGGCGCCGGAAGAGGAGGCGGACGTCGCCAACCCCATTCTCCTCATCCTCCTCCTCCTCCTCCGCAGCAGCAGCAGCAAAGCGAGCCGTAGTCGTCTTCTTCTCGCCAGGACGACGACGATGCAGCGACGGCCGTATTGTAGTCTTCTACTCGCGCTGCTACACATGTCCATTGCTGCGACGGAAGTGGACGACTGGACTGGATCGTCGCTGTGCGCACACTGTCACTGCTATGCCTCACTCTCCGCCGTCCAATGTCGCTCGCCCACCCTGTCCGTGCGCATCATCTCCCTCCCGCCCTGGGCTCGATCGCTGGAGCTCGCGGCACCGCTGCACGCGCCACTCCTGCCGCACATCGCACTCGCGCCGCGACTGAAACATCTCGGAGTCATCGGCACGGGATTGACCGAGGTTGCGTGGTTGATAGGAAGTGAGTAGGGCAGCCATGAGACTCCAGATTGCGCCCTTCTCGCTCACCTCGACGCCCCAGGTCGAGCACGTCGACCTGTCGTGGAATGCACTTCACTTCTTGCCACCCTCACTGATGGCATCGTTGAAACAGCTCAAGATGGTGTCACTGGCGCACAACGCCTTCGGCGACGCCTCAACACTAGGACTGGACGGAGTGGACGTGCAACTGGACGTGCTCGACCTGTCGCACAACCCGCTCGGCGACGATCGATCGGCGGCGGCGACAACAACAAAAAAAGCAACAACAACATTCCCGACAACCCGTCGACTGCTTCTTGCAAACACCTCCCTGACCGTACTGGACGCGGACGTGATGGAGTTCGGGAGCAGCAAGCAGCGAGTGCACTGGAAGATTGACGACCTGGAAGGGCTGGACGTGTCACAGAACGCCCAGCTGGATCTGTCCATGGACGCGCTCTATCGGATGTCGCCCAGCCTGAGACAACTCTCGCTGGCTGGGTCGGCGATCGACCAGCTGGAGGACATCGGCGACTGGTCGGAGTCGGCACGTCAGCTCGCACTGCTGAATCTGAGCGCGGTCGTTCCCCGAATCCAGCCCTCGAACGGATCGGTCTGGACGGGCTGCGGCGCCTCGTTGCAGTCGCTCGATCTCAGTCACGTCGATCATCTGCGCGCTATTCATCTCGTCAATTCGACCGCCTGTTCATCGCTCCGCCGACTCGCCGCCACGGGAAGTCGTCATCTCGAGGAGGTGACGATCGGCGCGTCGCTCTCGGCCCATCTCGAGTCGCTGCACGCCGACGGAACCTTGCTCAAGAGCTTCCCCCGCTTCGAAAGCACGATGCTGGCGCTGCACACCGTCTCGCTGGCGGACTGTCATCTGCAGGAGCTCGATCCCCAGTCGCTGGCACATCTTCCCTCACTCAAAAGACTCGTTTTGCGAGGCAATCGATTGGCCCCTCTTCCGGGTCCGCCTCTGTCGCCTCTGCTGGTGGCACTCTCCCTTCAGCAATTGGATCTCGCGAGAAACGGCCTCAGACGCGTGCCAGGCGGATTGGTGGCAGTGCATCTCGAGGATCTCGACCTGTCCGACAATCTGCTCGAGACGGTGGCGGCCGAAGACCTGCGGCCCTTCCCGCTGCTTCGGTCCCTGTCACTGAAAGGGAATGCCCGTCTTTTCACGTCGGAATGCGGCGCGTCGCAAGAATGCTGGACGGCAGGACTGAACAGCGCCACTCTCGGCGAGCTCGATCTCTCGGGAACGGGACTGACGATCGATCGATTCCCGGACCTCTCCGCGCTCACCTCGCTCGTCGTCCTGAGGCTACGATCGAACGAACTCGACTCCCTTCCGCCAATTCATCTCCTGCCCTCCGGGCTGGGAGTGTTGGATGTGGGCGGAAACTCGATCCGTCGGATTGATGCCGGCGCGGCGCAACAGCTCGGCCGGTCTTTGGTGCATCTGCGGATGGACGGCAATCCGCTCGCATGTGACTGCGCCGCCCTTCTGGCACTGAGACGAGCGATGCACGAGCAGCTGGACGAACTGACGTGTCGATGGGAGACGACGGACGCGCAGCTCGTAGCAGTGAAAGAGCTACTTGGTGGGGAGGAGGACGGCGAGGACGCCTGCTGGCAACGACTCGGAAGTGGTTCGACGACGGGCAGTGCGCGGAAACACCAGCTCCTGCTGTTCATCCTGATGACGAGCGTCGGAACGGTCCTGATCATCGGGATCCTCGCGTTCAAGCGCCGAGGATCGGTCGCCACGACGGAATATCGCGCACTGCCCAGACTCTAGACCATGTCCGCCGGGAATACTTCTCCTCTTCTTTGACGGGTCGTCTCTCCGTGCAGTGGCTGTCGACACACGCTTCGTCTTCTTCCGTCACTCTTCTTCCTCTGCAGCTGCGGCTTCTTCTTCTCTCCCTCCTCTGCACACATCGATTCCTCACTCGCTCGCTTGCTCGCTCGTGCACATTACTCGAAATGGCCTCTCCATCCCAAGGGGGATCCAAAGGGATGGAAGGAGGAGGAGGGGAAAACAAGCTGCCTATGGGCGGACGCGCGCGCGCACACACACACAACACGGGTTGGCTGAATTTTGAGGAAATCTCGACAGAGCAGTGACAAGTTGGCATTGCAGGTTGGCGCGGCGGTTGCGGTTGGCGAGCAGCCGCTCAAAGGTCTGGTCTCCCCGGCGGCGGGAGCGCGCATGTCGCTGGCCGAGTCGCTGACGAACCTCGTCTTTGCGCCGATCACGCACGTTCGCGACGTCAAGATGTCCGGCAACTGGATGTGGGCGGCCAAGTTGGACGGCGAGGGCGCCCGACTGGTCGAGGCGTGCGATGCGCTCTGCGAAGCACTCGCGCAGGTTGGATGCGCCATCGACGGAGGAAAGGTTGGTGGAGGAGGCTGGCCGTTGGCGAGGGTTGCAATCAAAGAGATCGCCATGCAGGACTCATTGGGAATGGCGACGTCCGTCGACGGACAACTCGTCAAGGCGCCCGGCACGATCGTGCTCTCGGCGTACGCGCCGTGCGTCGACATCACCAAGGTGCGGTCCCGACGGAACGTGTTCGTACAACATCCAAAGCACACAGGTGGTGACGCCCGACCTGAAGGGACGAACGTCTCCGACGTCGGCCGAGAACCTCCTCCTCTGGGTCCGGATGGACGGCGACGGCACGGAGCACAGACTGGGCGGAACCGCACTGGCACAGTGCCTCAAGCAGGTGCACAACACTTTGTAATGTCGCTCTGCCACATGCTAATGCGTGGAAACAGATTGGCAACGAGTCGGCCGACGTCAGCGACTTTGCCCAGTTTGCACGCGTCTTCGAACTGGTCCAGGAGAGCATCAAGAAGGGCGAGGTGGTGACATGCTCGTGCAAATGCACCGTGAAAAACAGATTCTCGCCGGACACGACGTCTCGGACGGCGGACTGGTCGTGACGCTGCTCGAGATGGCATTCGCGGGCAACATCGGCATCGACGTGGACGTGAACGCCAATGGCGCTGGTACCATTGCCGCGTCGATCGCCAATCGATCCATACCGATAATCGATCGTAGATCCGATCGCGGTCCTGTTCGCCGAGGAAGCCGGTCTGGTGCTGGAGATGGGCGCCGAGCAGGCGCATCGACTGCAGCAGAAGCTTCGATCCATCCAAGCGTACTCGCAAATCGTCGGCACGACACGAACGGCGTTCGGACCCAAGGGCGAGGTGAGTCTTGATCGATGGAGCGGGAATGAGTGGCAAAGCGACGCGACAGATCACGCTGGCGGTGAACGGCCAACGACTGGTGCAAGAGTCGCTGAACGGGCTGCGCGAGATCTGGGAGGAGACGTGCGACAACCTGCAACTGCTCCAGACCCGAAAGCAAGACGTCGAGGCGCACAAACAGCTCCGACTCACCGCGACGACGATCGACTATCGGGCGCCGTTCGACTACGCGGTCGATACGGCGGCGATCCTCACGAACCTCAAGAACGGACTCGCCGACTGTAGGAGCACCTCTTCGTGGGGGGCTATGCATCGCCGAAATCTTGCAGTGCCCAAGGTTGCGATCGTCCGCGAGGAGGGCTCAAACGGCGACCGAGAGATGGCGGCCGGATTCGCGCTGGCCGGCTTCCGCCCGATCGACGTCACGATGACGGATCTGGCCGAGGGTCGATTCTCGCTGGACATGGTCCGAGGCGTCGCCTTCGTGGGAGGATTCTCGTTCGCGGACGTGCTCGGATCGGCGAAGGGCTGGGGCGCCGTGATCAGACACAACCCCGTGCTGCTGCGGCAGTTTGACGGCTTCCGCAACCGACGCGACACGTTCTCGCTGGGCATCTGCAACGGGGCTCAGCTGCTCGCATTGCTAGGCTGGGTCGGAGATCACGGTTCGATGGGTTTCCCCCATTTCAAACGACGCAAACCGCTCGACAGATGGCACGCCGGGCGTCTTTCTGGACGAGAACGACTGCGGCCGCTTCGAGTCGACCTTCACGCAAGTGCGCATCCCCAAGACGAAGGTCCGTGTCGTTGTTGTTGTTATTGGATTTACCACTAACAACATGCCGGTGCAGGCGATCATGTTCGAGGGCATGGAGGGCGCGCTGCTCGGCATCTGGTCGCAGCACGGACAGGGCAAGTTCATCTATCGATCGGACGCTGTTCTCGAGCGACAGCACGCCGAGGGACTGATTGCCGCACAGTTCGCCGACGGACAAGGACGACCGACACAGGTACAGGGAGCAGGATTGTGTGTGCTACATAATGAGACGCGCGCAGCAATACCCCTGGAACCCGAACGGATCGCGGGACGCTGTGGCGGCGTTGTGCTCGCGCGACGGACGCCATCTTGCCATCATGCCGCACTTCGACCGCTCCTTCCTCACCTGGAACTGGCCCAACTACCCGGTGCATCTCCACCAACAAGAGGTAAGAGGGATTGGTTGCGGAGAGGGAACAATCGTCAACCGCACACACATGCAGGACATTCCCGTCTCGCCGTGGATCCGCGCCTACCAGAACGCCTTCAACTGGGTGCAGCGCAACTAATATCGTCGTGTCACAGTCGATTCCTAGCCAGAACGTCGCAAATGATAGACACCAGCAGCAGCAGACATTGCACCTTCCTGATGAACTGTGCGCGTGTGCGTGTGTCTGTCCCGACCATCACTGAGAGGCGGCTCCGCGTTTGGGTCGTTTGCGCGGCGCGATCCTCAGCGCTAGACAGGTCGAGTCGCGCCAGGCGTCCATCGCCAGGAAGGCGCGTCGACCGGCGTCGAAGACGCGTTGCTCGACGATGTCCAGCTCGCGACGGGGACGCGCCGAGCCGGAGATCGACTGCACGAGCGTGGCGCCCAAAGGAAGCATACGATTGATGGGAGAGGGGTCTGACGAGGAGCGTGTGCGTACCGACTCGCTGCAGATAGGTCGAGAGGAGTGTGATCGCGAGCGGAGAGGCGTCGCTCGACGGAAGGAGGCGACACAGCTCCGCGCCCAGCGTGTAGAAGTGCGGCTGTCGCTGGGCGAGCGGAGTGACAGCCGCGGACGTGGCGAGCATCTGCTGCATGGCCGGAGAGTAGGCGCGTGGGAGACGGACCTGGAAACCGTTGCT
>JACMII010000199.1:0-20999 GCA_014805405.1 Bunonema sp. RGD898 | reverse complement strand
GTCGCTGCTCGAGCTCGCCATCATGTGTTGCAGTTCTGTCAGTTTCGGGCGTGAAATCGTCGGCCACAAGATACCGATCGGCAGGGGGTCGTCGAACTCGACCGTCACGATCGTCGACAGGGCCAGCACGTCGTCGAGCGAGTAGTAATCCCGTGGAACGGACTGACGACTCGTCATAGTTGAAGAGATTGCCGTCTCCCGCCTCACTCTCGGTCGTTCAAAAACACGACCAGCGAGAGAGAGGCGGGTCGATTGTGAAGCGCTTCGGCGGGCGACATTGCTTTTCCGATCGACTCGAACGAAGGAGGAGGGGAAGGATGCAGAACTACGAGAAGATCGACAAGATTGGGGAAGGTACGTGGTTGATCTATGCGTAGCAGGCATGTTGTAGGAACGTACGGCACGGTGTACAAAGCGAAAAACAAGACGACCGGCGAAGTGGTCGCACTCAAACGAGTCAGACTCGATGACGACGATGAGGTTAAGCGTCGGATTTCGATTTTATACGGCTCCTACAGGGCGTACCGTCGTCTGCGCTTCGTGAGATCTGCATTCTCAAGGAACTCAGGCATCCCAACGTCGTTCGACTGCACGACGTCGTCTACCACGACAACAAAGTAATTCGAATTGCGTGTCGAATTCGAAGTGGCTCTCTTCCAGCTGACGCTCGTCTTCGAGTGCTGCGATCTCGACCTGAAGAAGTATTTCGACACGCTTGGCGGACAGATTGACGAGGTATTGGTGACGCGTTTCCTCAGCACGGGAAAACATGCAGAGAGTGGTCGCCAAACTCATGTTTCAACTGCTGCTCGGTCTGGACTACTGTCACAAGTCGAACATCTTCCATCGGTGCTTGCTCTTCAGTTCGGTGGTAGACGAGAGCATTTCAGCGACCTGAAGCCGCAGAACCTGCTCATCAACTCGGCCGATTTGCAGCTCAAGTTGGCCGACTTTGGACTTGCCCGAGCCTTCGGAATACCGGTCCGATGCTACAGTGCTGAGGTAGTCATGTCAAGTGGCTGGAAATCGCCAAATGCCAGGTGGTTACGCTCTGGTATCGTCCGCCGGACGTCCTCTTCGGCGCCAAGCTCTACAGCACGTCGATCGACATGTGGAGCGCGGGTTGCATCTTTGCCGGTACGTGACACAGTGCGCGTGAAATGGCCAAGCGCCGCAGAACTCTCAAACGCCGGTCGACCTCTTCTGCCTGGAGCGGACGCAGACGACCAGCTGAAGAGGATATTCAAACTGCTCGGCACGCCGACCGACGAGCAGTGGCCGGGTGCGGCGCAACTGCCAGAATACAAGGTGATTTCCCCGCTCCGTGCAGCGAATACATATGCAATGATGACTTGATCAGGCGTTCCCACTCTACCCTCAACCGCCAACGCTCGCCTTCGCAGTTCCGCATCTTTCGCAGAGCGGTTGCGATCTTCTGCAAAAGTTGCTGATCTGCAACCCGTCCGGACGGATCGACGCGGAGGCTGCGCTTCGACACGACTACTTCGAGGAGATGCATAACGCGCCGAGTGATTTGCACGCTTCGGACAAGTCCTCGTAGCGGTACAGCAGTTGGAGGCGTAGACATGTAGACATTTTTGACACGTTGTGCACACCATGCGACTGATCTCGTCGACACAGATGGGGTTGTGCCACTTGCTCTCTTGCACACATGCTGTTCTTTCAGCCTAAACACAACAGACAGATGACCATCGCCAACGACAATTGACTCTCAATGGGTTTGTTATTATGATGAAGACACAGAGCCCTGGCGTCCGTATTGACTGTATGGGATCGAGTCTGACTGGTCTGCATGTGACATGTACTGCTCGAGTGATCGCGTGGATGCAAGATTAACGAACGTTTCGCAGAATGTTTCGCGCCTACGCCGAGCCCGGAACTGAGGGGGAAGCTCCTCCTCCACCCGTGGATGAGGAGGATGGCGACAAACATGATGTCTTCCTGGTGCCATCGTCCTTTCCGTCTGCGTCTAGGTGGTTAACCTGAAGTGATACCCCAACAACATGGAGAGGGATTTAGACGGGACGAAAACACGCCGCCAGAGACGTACGGTGAAAGAGTGCGAGATGACGACGTGGTGATCGTATCGTCAGGATCGGATTCATCAGATGGAGAGAGGAAGCGGCGGAAACGGAAACGCGAGAAGAAGGAGAAAAAGAAGAAGAAACGGAGGCATCGGTCCCCGTCCGACGAGGCGCCACCCAAGAAACGAGCCGTCACTGTCACCATGGCCAGGAGGTATTCATCGAATTCCCCCAGTGAACTAATACTTTATTGCAGATGGGAATTCCTGAAACGACCTGCTGTCGAGTGGACACTCACCGATTCGTACCTTGTCCTGGACAAGTCCTTTGACCCGATTCTGCTCGCAAAAGGAACCGCCAATGACAAGGTTCACATTTGTGGGGTTTCCGTTGCAGTTTCCGTCTGTAGACATCCAAACATCGCCCCGTCCATACTGTGATGGTAGACGGAGGCGCATCCTCCGCGCGTGATCTGCGACAGGTTCGATTCAGCGCAACGAAAGCGACCGATGGCAGGTTTTGGCAGGTTAGTGTAGTGATTCGTGGTTCTCCGCGACAACGTGCGCATATTCAGATCCGAATGAAGAGACACAGACTGGAGCATGTCTTCCGAGACCGAGCGGCCGACTTGAAGGTCGGACATCTCGACTATATTCGATTCTCGGATGGGCCGGCTCCCGAGAACAAGGTTTGCACAGATCCGCATGCTTTCAGTACGTTTTTATAGGAGTCCATCGAGCTGGAGCAGAGAGCGGCCAAAGAGGAGGACGACAACCTAGCTGAGGGGCCGGCTCATCGACGAGCGCTGGAGCTGAATAAACGTGTCTCTCGGGATCCGAAAGACGTGGACGCCTGGCTGGAGTTTGTCGCCATCCAACCCGAGGTCGCTCAGGAGTCCGTTCACGGCGGCACCAAGACCGGAACCAATGCGGCGGTGGCGGAACGACAACTTGCCATTCTGGATCAGGCGCTGAAGTGAGCGAATCCCCCTGGCGTCTGTCCATCAAGAGGCTTTAGGCACAACGCTCGATCGGAGAGACTGGCGGTCGCGCGCGTCAATCTCGTCGCGAAGACGTCCACGACGACGGTGCAGGCGATGGCAAGCGAGTGGGATCGCGTCCATTCCCAACATCCGGACTGGCTCGAGGCGTGGTGGGCGGATCTGGACTCGCTGCTCTTCGATCTGCAGCTCTACAACGTCGAACTCATCGCTGTATGTGTTGTGACGTGCATCGTCTGGATCACCATCACCATCACATTGCATTCAGAAACGAGTCTCGCTCTGTCTCTCGAAGCTGATCGGACTCGCCGAAGGCACGCTCCGATCGCATCAGCCGCCCCAAGGATTGAACGCCTTTCTGGTGACTGATTCGATGTGGTAGTGTCAATGCACGATGTACAGATTCGAGTGGCGAGACGACAGATCTGGATGTGGATCGAGAGTGGACACGTCGAGAGAGCCGTAGCCTACGCACAGGTGCCAACTTTCCGCTTGAATCCAACGGCCATACTGTAGGGCCTGATCGAACTGAACGTCTTTGCGGGCGCGTCCAGAGCAGCAACGGCGGAAACCGTGGCAGCAATCAAGGAGTGGTGGGAGCGAGGAGTGCCGAGAATAGGGGAGACAAACTCCAAAGGTGATTCGGCTGTGTATCTGTCTAGCAGATCGCGAGCGAGTTCAGGCTGGTGTCATTCCACGACCGTGACGCAGGAACAGGCCAAGCAATGGGAGGAGGACGAAGCGAACGCAGAGACAAGTGCATATCTCGAGGTGGGAAAGACGAACGCACACATTGTGATGATGGTGATCCGTATTCCAGGCCGAGAGGAAGGAGCTCAGTGCGGCGGTGGCTCTTGGAGCCGCGGACGCAAGACTCTGGCGAACGGCCGAACGACTGCGACACGACATGCTCTGGCGACCGCTGCGACTCGAGAATCTCGACGTGTGTGGCGTATCAACTGTAATAATTGAGGAGAAGATTGACAGGAGGAGGATGGCGATCGATTCGTTCGATGGAGTCAACACATCCGACCGGTCCTGTTCGTGGCGCCGATTCAGGAGAGAGACAGACTGGTGAAGTCGATGCTAGGAGCGCTCGGAGTAGTCGACTGGTCTCTCGATACGGTAAGTCCACAAATCGGATTCACGGGTACGACGAGTTGCAGAGACAAAGCGATGAGGCTCCGCCGCTGATCGGCGCACGTTACGGCTTCCTGGACACGGCCGAATGGCCGTGGCCTGCAAGGTGCCATCTATTTCATGATCTAAGAAGCTGTATCAATCGACAGCGAGTCGTACCGCGCCTTTCTCGACAGACTCCAGGACCAGATCGCCAGGCAGCTGCCCCATCTCAAAGAGCAGCTCCTGCTTAGTCGCCTAGCAACGTAGGCCTTGTTTGTAATATATTTCCGCAATATAATGCCAATTCAGTCAGCTGGAGCACCTGCGCGTCGATGTCCGGATGGATGTGGCGGCGAGAAGAGCATCGGCCCAGAGCTTCGTATCGAAACTGATCGCCGAGCAGGCCGCGAATCCGGATGAACGAGCGGCGCTGAGGTTGTGCTTCGCCAGCATGGTATCACGATTGCATCAAATCCCCGTGTGTGTAGAAAGTGGTGTAATTGAGATGTCATCCCCTTCGACATGGCTAGCGTGGTGTCCGAGCGAAACGGTGCCCAGATGGCAGCATGTCTTCCTCGGCAAGGCCAAGAAAGGATCGCCGTCGCCGTGTCGGTATCCGATCTGCGCGCTGCCCGTCGACAACATTGCATCCACGTCGACCGCCTTGCTCTTCAACCAGAAACTGGTCACCACCGGAACACTGATTCTGATGGGAGAACAGCACGAGGAGGAGGAAGGAAGAGGGCTCTCGCCGTCGACACCACATCTGCATATTCAACTGAGAGCGGTGCTCTGGATGCTCAGCGTGAGTTTCACGCCTTTGCAATGACGGAAAACGGAGATGCACAGACGGGCGCCCTGACAAGAGAACAACGGCGTCAACTACTCGCGCGGTTCGCAATCAATGGACGACTCGGACGAGAGACGGTGCACAGCTGGACATAGCGTATGTCAGGAGAATGGCTGATTCAGTTGGCGGACGCCAAACCGACAACAGACGGTGGCGACCCGCAAAAGTCGGCGCCATCCGTGCACGCGGAATTCCTACGATCGATCAACATCTGGATGACGTTTGCGGCGGAATTGCAGCGGCGGGCACAGCTCCATCAAGAGGTCTTTAAGACGTGATGAACACATTGGATGCGCATATCCTCCTTTCAGTCAGCATCCAGGAAGGCGCAGTTTCCCTCGATTCGTTGTCTAGTCTCGGCCGTGCTCTTCTACGTCATGTACGAACGGGATGGAGCCGTGACGAAGGAGGTTTTACCTGCAACGTGATCGATTGCAATTCCGTCGAATTGCAGCTGGTGGAACAGCACGCGGCTCTCTCGGCCAAACTGGACGACCTGGCGGAACGATCGCTTCTCGCGCAGCACATCTGCACACTGCTGCTTCTGTGAGTGGAACGGATGACGGAAATGCGAACCATGTAGTCTAGAAACAAGAGGGAGCGAAGCGGTGAGGCGGGCGGCGCCCGAATGTGGACCCAGATCGAACGACTGCGCGCCGTCGCCGGAACGAGTTCGTTTCTCGACCGAGCGATCGCGGCCAGGAACTGTGATCAACTGAGGGCGGCAGAGCAGAGGGCACTCTTCAGGCGACAACTCGAGCAAGTGGACAGCCAGGGTGAGGGGCGCATTGCTCGATTGTGACTGGTCGAAATGCTCCATTACAGACGTAAGCGCACAGACGGCAGCCGTCCTAGCCGCGCTTCGACTCGAAACGAATCGACTGGCACGTGCGGCGGCCTATCAGTTCGACGAGGTTTCGATTGAAAGGAGGCTACATGCAACTAGAGTAGTTGCAGCTCGGAATCACATCTCTGTCTCCCGCCACGGCCGCGCAGACCAAATGGAACGGGGCCACGCGAGCGGCGTTCATTCACCTCCGCGAGACCGTCGACGCCATCACGGAACGACGAACGCAGGTACGACGATGTGGTGGTTTGCTCGTAGGAGAAGGACGCCCAAACAGGATCACTCGATCGTGCCACAACTCCGACTCCGACTGGAGGCGGCCTTCGGCGACCAGAACTCGTTCAAGCACGCCGTCACCACATTCGTTGTGGCCGCACCGTTCGCGGTTCGCTCGATCGCCCTTCTTCAGTCGACGCTGACGCCCGAAGACGAGGGCGCATGGAGAGAGGCGTTGCAGATTGCCAGACAGACCAAGTGCGGCTTTGATGTGAAAACAATCGTGCCCCAACGATGTGCTTGCAGAGCCCGAATTCGCTGTCTCCCAGACGAGGTGGCCGTCTTCAAGGAAGCCTTCGCTGCTACGACCGATCAACCGATGCAGCCGCAATGATGATGGATGGATGGCTGACGTGCTGCTTGCTCTGGCATTCTATCGCCGACCCGATCCGAGTCTCCCATTCCCTCCCCCATCCAGCTTCTCGCCATCGATACGATGCCTCATGTTTATGCCGCCGCGCAGTGTGGCGACGTGACGAAATGATGAAGCATCGTTTCCTACTCGAAAGAATGCACGGGGAGAGGGGCGCAACCAGAATAGCGGGAACAACTTGAGTGAGAGTGGCCCTAGGCGGCGGCGCCGTCCTCCTTCACGGTCTTGATCTCGTCGACCACTCGGGCGACGTCGTTCTTGGACTGGAAGCGCAGCACGAACATGTCCACCTCGGTGGGACTGGTCGGCGCAGAGATCTGCATCGCTCTCCCGTGCTGCTCGAAGACAACAACAAACCGTTAGCTTGTCTCCCTTCTCGTTGCCCTTCGTCTGCACGGTCGTGTTCACGCTCTTGGTGCGCGCATTCAGCCACACCGCACCCGTGGCGGTGGCGGCTCTCAGTAAGACCGACTTGGTGCCGTCCGCGTCTTTTAGATAGAGCTGACCGACTCCGAGCTTCTTGAAGGCGCCGTCGACGCGTTTGAACACCGAGCATCTGCATTGCGCATTGTCGCTACACAATGTTCGGAGCTGAAAAGGCCGACTTCATGGAGAGATAGGCGTCCGGCTCCTCGTTTTCCACGATCTCCACCTTGGGCGGCTCCTCCGGCTCGTCGTCACCCTCTGAAGACGACCGCTCATTTGAGGGGAATGATCTCGAAAGAAAGACGGACTGTCTTCTCCCTCCTTTGCGGGTTCCGTCGTAGTGGTGGTCTTTGATCCAAAGCTGAATCCACTGAATGGCAGTGGCTTGGATGCTGTGGTCGATGAGGAAAGCGTCGAAGTGGTGGCACCCGATCCGAACGTGAATCCACCGAACACCGGTTTCGTAGAAGCTGTAGTAGTGGTGGCGGTGGTGGTGCTAGAAGAGGAGGAAGAGTCTTGACTGCCGAATAGCGACGGGAACAACGGTCTGCGCGAACTAGTTGGAATTGCAAGGTCCTGCAACACACTTCTTGGGTTCATCCTTGGTCGCCGCCGGTGGTGCAGCTGCAGCCTTTTTGGCCGCCGACGGTTCCGCATCATCATCGCCGCCGCCGCCGCCGCCGCCGCCGCTCTTGTTTCCTCCATTTTTGCCGTTCGTGTCACCCGTGCTCTTGCTCGCATTCAGCCAACCCGAGAACTGGGACTTTTTGTCGGCCTGAAGTCAAGCACACTTCTACGCAAGAACGTTGCTAGATCGTCCAACCTCGGTAGTAGTCGTGGCGGTTGTGCTTGATTGCTTCCAGAAATCGGTCGACGGCGCTGGGAACTTGAGCGTAATGGGAGGCGACGTGACCGAGTTCGCAGTAGCCAACGAGTCTGATTGTGAAAAGGTACGATCGGGACTACCGGGGAGTGTACCTGTGCCGCGGAAGATGACCTCCTCTCCTCCACCGAGCGGTCCTCCGCCACGAATCGCACGTTTCCGAGAATTCGATGATGCAGCAGCAGCAGAAGTGCCTGCGTCCAGCAGCGTCTTGTCGACTGTCGACTTTTCGGCGGCCACCTCAGGCGTGAAGGTGGGCTTGATGATGGAGATGTTGCTAAAAAGCAGTCGTGGGTACACACTATAAGCGCTTAAAACGAGAACCTAATGTTGAACTGGGGTGCACCGCTGGCCGGCGTCGAACTGGCACGATCAGAGGTGATTTGCGGAGTGAACGAGTTGGTCGATGACTTTGCAATTTGACTTGATGCAAAACCGGGTGTTCGCGCATTCGGCGCCTCCTCATTGACCTGTCAGTCACATAGTTGCTAAACGAGACGAAAATCCGCACCAAGGGTCTTCTCTGCGCCGTCTTCTTCGGTCGTTCGTCCTGCTGCTTCTGGGCGAGAGTGGTGGCATTTCCGAGCTTGGTGAATTCGCTGTCGAGATTGTCCACATAGATCAGGTACTTCTTGCAGAGTTCCGACTGCAGAGAGATTCGAAATTTTGAAACCCAGACCGACGAACTCACATAGTCAGCCTCGGGCGCTGTCTGCATAAACTCGCTGAATCGTGAGAAGAACTGCTTGTTGAGCTGCAGCAGACGAGCCTTGAACCGATCGTCGTCCGTTGAACCGGTCGTTGCCATTTGTTTCCGTCGTTTCCCGTCTTGAGCGCGCAATTCAAAGAGACACCAGCGTCTGCGCGAGCGTAGCCTATAGGTCGATGACAATCGCGTCCCAAGATTGGCCGATTATTCCGCAGACTGTCTGTGCAAACTGAAACAAGTCGCATTGGCAACAGTTCGACGTGAGTGCGGCGACGGCAACGACAACGACGACGATGGCAACCGTCCTTTCGAGGCGATCTTTCATCGTCTTGTCCGGCAGAGGCCCGGTTTGCAGCTCGGCGAAGCGACTGGCCAGGTTTTTCTCGCAGTGGGCAGACTGATTTCTCTAGGTTCCGTCCATCCCCTCCGCCACCGCAACTCAAAGAGATCGGTGTGCTCGGAGTGCCGGTGCGAGATCTGGCCTACGAACCGGGACAGGTCTGTCAATGAAAGTCGACACTTTCAGGAGGGAAGATACCGTTCAGCTATTCATTCACAAGACGTTCGCCTATCGTGGCGTCTTGATCACGTCGTCTCCGTGTCTGGTGAAGGTCAAGAAGAAGACCACGGAACTTGGCGAGCTGGCCGGCCGAGGAGAACATCGCGAACTCTACTATCAGGCGCTCATTCATCGACCGGACTGGGCGCACATGAAATTGCCCATCGATCTGACCGCATACCTGTCCGATGTAATTGCAATTCATCTCGTTTTCTTCGAGCTCTGTTATTCAGTCTGGTCCTCGCGGCGAGCGCCTCTTGACGGCTCTGAATGGCATCGACTGCGTGGCGCACACCGACATCCTCCCCTACTTGCCTCTGGCGGTATTTCATTGATGAGAATCTGCACCACTGTTGTTGTAGTCGACTCCCACCGAGTATCCCGTCGAGCACGATCTCTTCTCGCGTCTCTTTGCTCTTCTGCAGCGACCCGGCAGTGGGGGTTGGTCTTTCGCTCCGTAATCTATGCATTCCAAAATGTGTAGAGTCGGTGTGGCGTATGAAACCGGATCTGGCGAAGGTGTATCAGAATGCGCAGAGGAGTTGGCAATTCCCGCAAAGTGTCTCCAGGTAATCTTGCCGTTTTCGGTCAAAACCCACATCAGGGAGACGACGGACGGCGTGGAAGCCGAGTTGGCACTCTACTATCTTGGCGCAACCGGCGCCGGCTCGGCAAATCGTCATGTCTGGAGGTACACGATCCGACTGACGCTGCTTGATCCTGCGATCCTTGAGGTAACCTGAGTTTTATGAGCTAGAACTCTTTTGGCTATGCAGGGTGGACGAGCATTCATGCGCGAACGGGCGCTGAAGGTGTTCTCGTTGAACAACATGAACAACTTTGCGACGCCGGCCAACAACGATAGAGTAACGGCGTTTGATGGTAGACGAGAGTCGGGAATAGATATTCGAGCTGTCGGCCGCATCCCCGGCCTTCCAGTTCTCGTCGACTATCGAGTTGTTGCACCTGAAGGGTGCGCACATGTGGGGCCACCTGAAGATGGAGCGCGACAATGGCGCACTGTTCGACGTCAATCTGCCGGCAGTTGAGCTGGAGGCACAACACATGGCGCTGCCCGACTCGACGGCTCCGTCATCGGCACCACCGTCGTCTTCGAATCCACCGCAAAAGCCGACCTCGCCGTCGGGGAGCAACAATGCGTCGACGCCACCCACAATCGACGGATGATGTAGAAGAAGAAGAAGATGTGAGGGGTGCCTTTCAAGACGACAGAGTCCAAAGGCTAGCACGCGTCTGACCCGAAAGGAGGAAAGAGCCAAGATAGAATTACGCAAATCGCTGTGGGTGGCCGTCGTTGTCGCCTTGCCTAAAAACATGTCCACATGAAGAGCACACCGCACCACATCATCTTCTATACACCTTGTTCTTGTCCCCTTTCCTGTCTTCCATCCGCACTACAAGTGAGACAAAGCACAGACGTTTCAACGAGATCGGGTCTGGCGCAAAGCACCACCTAGCTAGATATGGTAGGTACCGATTAATTTCATTCATCAATCCATGCGACTAGGACAGGATCGTCATCATTGTGAAGGAGAAGAGGAGGAGATGCTGCGACTGCGGCTCGTATTTATTACGGTGGGATATGACGCGCGAAAGATCAGTATCGAGGGAGAGAGAGGGACGAGACGAGCTATTCCCTCCGCCGAATGCCCCACATGCAGCCGCCGAGACAGGCGCAGCAGCACAGGAAGAGGACGAAGCCGAGCAGGACGAGCAGGACACTGAATTGTAAGGAATTGGAATGCCAGAGGAAGGGCGACGAACATGACCCAGGTCTCGAGCTCGATGCAGCACTGGAAGACGTCGTAGTCGCAGCAGACGTAGTGGTGGAAGATCGAGTCCATCCCGCAACTGCAGTAGTTGGCATTCAACCTTTTCCTCTTCCGAAGGGCAAAAGCCAAAGGAGAGCGGTCACCCACTTCTTGCGCATGCGCTGTGTGTCCACGTCGAAGTGACAGGTCATTTCGGAGGAAGTTTCGGAAGCTTTGGGGGGCAAGTGCGAGGAGATTGGTGAGAAAAGGATGAGACTAGGGAGGGATGGTGTTGTGGTGCCGCTCATGCGCGCGCCCAGGATGGGTTGGGTCTGTTCTTGTCGGTCGGTCGGTCGGTCGGTTGTCCGTCGCAGTCGGGCATACGCTTTCCGACGCCCACTGATTCAATCATCACAGCGAGCGCACATGGCGGCTCGAGGGAGGGGCAGGAGAGAGGGTGAATATAAATTCAGTGAAATTCTCCCCTCTCACCCGAGTGCACTGCCGCCGTAGCCCGGGCGCCCATAGCCGCCGCCGCCGCCATAGAAGCCGAGATATCCGCCGAGGCCGCCGCCGTTCAGCGGACACGATAGGGATGGGGCGACCAGCTCGAAGAGGGCGACCAGAAGGTGAGTCGGCGACGGTCGCAGTAGGACTCGGTCCATCTGAAAATACAGAAGGAAAAGGCGATACGCGAGTCGGGACTTGTTGGAGTGAAAGGGAGAGAAGGAGAGGGTGAGCGAGTGAGTGACACCAACACGATTCTGAAGTGGATTCTCAAGCCGGGAGCAAGGCAAACAAGCACAACAGTCCTCCTCCACCTCTTCTTCGTATTCGTCGTCCACATGCGCCCGTCTGTGCGCGAAACGGCGGCGGCGCCGAGTTAGGCTAGCAGATGTGATGGTGAGTCAGAAGGGGGAGGGGAGATGGTGGGCGCAAATATGTTTTCCATCCTCCTCCTTCTCCTCCTCTGCAAGCACGCACACACACACAAGGGGCGTCTTCCTGTTCCTCTCCTATTCCTACAACCACTCCCACCGCTGGCCACGACGACGGCGACAAGAGAAACATGCCAGCGCACGGCACATTGGGCAGCAGCGCTGGTACGAACGGAATGGCAAAAGCATACAGACGGAGGGACGGGTGGTTCGACGAACGCAATTTCAACGACATTCATGCTCTCGGACTAATAAGAGATGTACGACTTGAAGAAGTGATGCAGTGTTCCCTCAACTTGATTGCTGCTCTCCCCTCCCCCCTTCTTCCCCTTCATCATCATAGCCACTGCCGTCGTCGTCTCAATCCGGTGTTCGGCGGCGGCTCGACACCGGGTGGTCCTCTCGCTCTCGGCCTTGTAATTTGGTTCTCGTCGTCTCTTTCTGCGAGAGGCGGTCCGCAGAAGCAGCAGATTGGAATTGAGTCCGTCTCCCTTCCTTCCTCGCCGCTGCCGGTTGGACGCGTCCAGACACAGACTCGATTTGTAGTCGAAGAGGGGGAGAGGAAGGTTTGTTGTTGGTCCTGGTCGCCCCCCCCTCCCCTTTTCTCTCGGTTCCTGTTTTGATCTTTCACCCGTTCCCTCCGTCTTCTCCATGTCACTCGAGCATCTCCATCTCCGTCCCTCCCGCCACATGCCACCACCTATACAGACGGGGCGGCTCTTGTTTTTCTTGCTACCTCTTCCCCCCCCCCTTCTTTCTTGTCGCCCATTGTCATGATGTCGGTGGAGGTTCGCTTTCCTCCTCTTCTTCTCTCTTCTCGCCCTGTTGTTCATTCGATTAGAAACAGCCGCACCATGCGGGGACATTAGCCTTCCTTACGGCTTAGAGAGAAAGGAAGAAAGGGGGGCCGGGAGGGAAGGAGGGAGGGAGAAGAAGCGCGTGACTGACTACTGACTGAGAGAGGTGCGTGCCTTTCCCTCCTCCCTCCCTCTCTCTCCTTCTGATGACCGCAACGTAGCGCTCCAAACCCAATTTCCCAGGCAGGGCGGAGGGGAGTATGACGCGCGCGCGTGTGCGCGCAGACGCCGCACCGAGATGCCCTGGAGCGGTCTCGTTCTTCTCCCCTGCTTACTATGCATGGTTTCTCTCGAGTCCCCGGCTCATGCTCTCCTTTACAGACGCTCATTATACCGGAGTACTCCTCTTCCTCCTCTCCAGACTGATGTCCTCTCGGAGTGCCGAGAGAAGAGGGAGAGACCACCCGCAAAGAAAGGGACGGGGATCAGAGACGAGAGTGTGTATGTATGTGTGTGTCTGTGACGAGTGACTCGGGAATAGCGGAATGGCGGCGTCATCATGCGTAGGAGGCGGCGGCAGCAGAGACGGACCGAAGTGTCCTTTAGGGAATTGCCGACACCGGCACTGCTAGCTAGTCCAGAGTTTAGACCTCCCTCGTTGGTCTTTGCCTTCTCTCTCTAGAGGAGGCACAATGGAACACGCGCGTCCGGTTTGGACGCACCACCCGTGGAGGAAAATCCCCTTCCTCCCTCCCACCCTTCTTTCCCGGATTCGACGGAGGCGAACGATGGCGACGACGACGACGACGACGATGAGGTCGTCATTCGCATACTCACACGCTCTCATAGCGTTTCTTTCATAGCAACGATGTTGTCCGTGAGCCCTGCTCGTGGTCTCTCTCTCTCCCTTCTGGCTGAATGGACGCCAATAAGGTTGTTGTGCGTGCATCCGTCCGTCCGGAGAGTGGAGCATAGCGAGAGTGTTTCCGATTCGCCTCTTGTCCGCATGCGCGCGCGCGTTTCTCCCCACTTCCTGCCTCTCCCCCTCGTCCCGTCAGTCAGTCAGTCAGTCAGCACACGCGCGCGCGCGCAGAGAGGGGAGCTAACTCGTTTTATGCGAGCCGACTGACTGAGCCTTGTCGAGCGCACGTTCGCAACCCCAGAACCTTGGTCGATTGGCGAGAGCAGGAAGACTTGCCAGAGAGAAAGCATTTCACTCGATGACATGCTATCTGCAGTTCGCCCCCTTTCTTGCGCAGCGACGGCAGTGTGGTGCTGTTGTCGAGGAGCGGCGACGGCGGTTGTGGGCAGAGAAAGATGGAGGTGAGCGGCGCCAAAATAGCGTGCTCTGATGGTGCTGCTGCTGCTGGCGCACATGTGGGCGGCAGCGGCGGTGTCCCTGCCTGCGAGCAGCACAACCCATTCGACTGCTGGCGGCGCGGTGCTATCGAGGCGTGCCAAACACGAGCGCACAGAGCAGTGTCATTTCGAGACGCCGCACGCGCACACGCACGCACGCGCGGCTCTCTCTCTCTCTCCCTCTCTCGGGATCTAGCCCTCCTGCTAGCCGTGCCTGCCTTTCACTCACAGCCTCTCGCTCGCCGCTCGCCCGCTCACTCACAGCTGTCTTCTTCCACTTCACCCTCACCCCTCTCTGTTGCCATTCCGTTCGAGGAGGAAGCGAGGAACGCGGCGGGAGAATAGGGGGAGAGAGAGAGGAGCCGACCGGGCAGCTTGAGCGCCAAGGCTGCAGCCCCACGAGCACGGTCATGATTTATTCAGGCGAGCTACTGGCACACGCGTGCGCGCGCTCGTCTGCGCCTTTCCCCGCGCCGTCTCCCCTTCCGACTGCTCTCATTCGCTCGCTCTCCTCCAATACCCATCTCGCCTCTCCTCCCCTTCTGTGCCGTCATCCTCCTTCTCCCTGTTGTTGTTGTTGTCGTTGTTGTTGTGCCATCGTCTCCAGTGTCCGCCGATTTGCATGCTGCCGCTGCTCGTGCTGGTTCTGCAGCCGGGCCCACTGTCCATAGACAACCACGTCGTCTTCCGCTTTACCTATGCCTTTCTTCTTCTCCCCTCCTCCTCCTCTTCCTCTCGCCATTCTCTGCTTGCCCTGTCCCTTTTCTCTCTCGTGCTGCTGCGTCCTTTCTTCTCCCCTCCTCCTCCTCCTCCCCCGTATCGGGTTGCCTGGTGTGACGAACCGACGAGCGAGCGAGCGAGAGGAGGAGAGACACGCGCCGGCCCTTTCTCCCCTTTGGCTCTGCTGCCAGTCTCTGTCCCCCTCCTCCACTCTCAAACGGGGATTGTGGCAGTAGCAGCGGCAGCGGTAGCATCAGCGGCAGCGCAGCAGCAGCAGCAGCAGGCTGCTACCGCCTATGATTATTTTCCTCCTTCCGATGTGCAGCGGTAGCGCCGGCAGATTGACTTCGTTGTGCGCCGCCTCCCGTCGAGTGGCGGAAGGCCGGCGGGATCTTGCCGTCTCGCATGCTATATAGAGAGGGAGAAGGGACAGCAGGCGAGGGGGAGTGGCGTGGCGTGGAAATTTCTGATCGAACAGACCCACCGACGCTAGGTGTCCATTTCCGCTCCTGCTCTCACACTCCCGGTGCCCGCGTTTCGCACGTACGAGGCCGCGGTGCGAGAGCAAGAAGCACCCATTGCGCTCTTGGGCACGATTACCTTCTTGGTGCAGCAGCAGCAGCAGCAGCAACGGCAGAAGCAGCTGCTGCATTCTCTCGCTTCCTTGCGGTGGCGGCGGCGGTCTGCTCACCCACCCTCGGCTGTCAATCAAAATGGGACGCGTAGACCCCACTCAGAAGCGCGGCAAGGGAGAAAGATGAGCAGGTCTTGCGTGCGCGTGTGTCTGTGTGCGTTGCTTGCTCGCTCGCTCTTTCGCTCCTTCTCGCTCACCCTCGGACGCGGCGTGTTGCCCAAACAGAATCATTCATATTCCTCCTCTCGAGCTGACACGGGGACGACCATCGTAGAGTGGTGCCACTTCTGAAGTAGAGCAAGCCAGCGAGAGATGGGCTGCCCACTGCCCGACCGTGAGTCTATTTTCACGGAAGTGAGAAGGAGAGAGAGAGGAGAGGTCGCTCACGACCACTTCCAGCGCTACGAAAATCGTTTTTCGCGCTCTCTCCCTCCCCCTCCTTCAGTATGAGATGATGAAGCGGAGATAGGTGTCAGTGTGTGACTTGACAGGTGTGTAAACAGGGCGACGCTCTCTTGCGTCAGACGAAGGGCCGTCTCTGCAGTTCATGGTCGGGACGGACTTTTCTCCCTCCTTCCCCTCCTCTTCCCAGTCCTGGGAGAGTGCCGTCGCTGCCGCTGCTGCTGCTGGCCGGGAGAAATCATTAATCCGGGAGCTACGGGAAGAGGCGAGGAGGGGGGCAAGGACGGGAGGGGAGTGGGCGTGTTTACGCATCCCTTCCAACAGCAGCAGCTACTAGAAGAAGGAGTGTTGCTGAGTGAAGAGAGGGAGAGAGAGGGAGCAAGCAAGCGAGTGTGTCGTCGTAGTCCTCGTCGTGACTCGATGATGCGAGCGTGGTGGGATGGGGAAGGGAGGAGGGGGGGGCGCCCGATTCAGCCTCGTAGCACCTGACGCTCGCTCCTCTCTCGCTCCGATTGTTGCCCGGCCGGCCGGCCGGCTGGCTGGCCCGGTGCCCAGCCCCATTGTTCGGATGTGACGGGATGGAGAGGCTTCATCATCGTTGTTCTTCAACGTCTGCTCCATTTGTCTCTGGCCTGAATAGAGTGGATGGACTTGATCCTCCTGCCCGTTCCCAGTCTCGCTGTCCCATTTATCGTGACGCGAATGTTGTGCTCATTGTCTCCTGTTTCACTCTCCCGTCTCCTGCCCCTCCCCCTCCTCCCTCGCATCTTTCATCCCATCCCATCATCGTGTCCTGTCTTCATGGAGTGAAATCTGAGGACGAAACAGGACTGCCTTGCCGTCTTGTTCTTGCTACAACACCCGGCAGTGCCAGTCTCCAAAGAAGCAGAAGGAGAAGGAGGAGGAGGAGGCGGAGAAGACGTGCCTCTCGCGAGCTTGTTTGCTTCTCTTTCTCTCTCTCTCGCTCGCCGCATGCTAATTGGACCGGGTGGCGGTGACAGAAAAACGCGGGTGACGATGACCGACAAGGATGAATGACTGGCGCGACCGGTCACCCAAATGATGCTGTTCTTAAAATTGGGGGAAAGAGCGAGCAGGAGAAGGGGGAGGAGGAGGATATCTGCGTGGAGGTGCCACCACCACCGCCGCCACCGCCAGTCACTCCATCTCCCTTTCTCCGGAAGAAGAAGACGGAACGGAGGCGAAGGGGGTAGGGGAAGGGAGGGAGGGGGAGAGAAGGAAGAGCGATGGCGGGTGCGCGCACGGTGCAAACGAGAGAGCGATTCCCAGAACACATCCCAGCGAGCGAGGTTGTGCGTGTGCGTGTGTGTGTGTGCGGCTCCCACTAGCCCAGACCCGACGGCATCGCGCGCGCATAAGCGAGCGGACGGGCGCTCGTCGGTGCGACGCTCGACGAGTTCAGCTGTTCATCCACACATGATATGATTTGGCCAACCGGAAACGGACCAATTTCGACGTGACAGCTTTGTGTGTGTGACCCGCCTACCCGTCTGTCCGTCCGTCCGCCCGCCCTCCGTGCTTTGCCCAGAGTTGGCAATTTCCTCCTTCCTCCATTGCAGCTTCCTTTCCACGTCGTTTTGTCATCGTCATGGGCTGAGAGCTGGACGAGGATCGCAGCGGAGCGTGGGAACATGTGGCAGCAGCAACAGCAAGGAACAGGCGCCGCCGCCTCCTCGCTTGCCTCGCCAATCACCCAAAATTATGGAGCCACCCCTCTCCTCGGCGCCCGACAGGACAGCAACTGGACGACGGCGGCCACCACTGCCTTCAGGTTGGCCGCTGCTCTGCCCTCTGCTACCACCACTTTCAATAACAACGAGGAAAAACTCTGTGTTGATTCAGTGGCACGAACGACGGCAACGACGGTGCTGTGCTGATCGCAGATCTCTTTGAGCAGCAGGTGAGTCAATCGCCGTGAACTGTCCTTACGGAAGTGAACGGAAATAAAGGAGATGGGATGGATCTGGCAACTGATCTGGCTCTTGCTCGCGGCCGTGCTCGTCGCGTTCATCGTCGCCTGCATCGTAAGACTGCACTGTTTGCGATAGATCGCTAGTTATGCACACACATACACATCCACAAACAGGTTGGCAACGTGCTGGTCATGCTGGCAATCACGTGGGAGCGCGAACTACGCGGACGACCGCAGTCTTACCTGATCTTCTCGCTCGCACTTGCCGACCTCATTGTGCGTATAATATATCTTGAAAGGGCTTTCTCAGTTCATTCAACTCCATAATCAGGTCGGGGTCTTCGTGTCTCCGCTGAGTGCCTGGTACACGCTGACCCGTAGCTGGAATCTCGGCGTTGCGGTTTGCGACGCGTGGATTGCGGTCGACGTACTCGTCTGTACCGCCTCCATCTTGCATCTCGTCGCCATCGCGTTGGATAGGTTCGTAGTAGTGATAGTTGAAGAAGAAGATGATGAGAGGAAGGAGAGGGCGCGCACGCGTGCAATGTGCACATTAAAGGTACTGGAGCGTGACGGACGTGTCGTACTCGCAGCAGCGAACGCCACGTCGCGTCGTCTCGATGCTATGCGCCGTCTGGCTGCTATCGCTCTTGATTTCGCTCGCTCCACTGGCCGGCTGGAAGGACGCGGCGTTCGTGGAGCGGGTTCAGCGACTGCACGTCTGTCTCATTAGCCAGCAGATCAGCTACCAGGTACTCTTGCATTTCGCACTCGTCACCGCCTGGCGGCGACACAGGTCTTCTCGACGTCGACGGCCTTCTACATCCCTCTGGTTGCGATCATCGTCGTCTACTACAAGATCATGCGCGCCGCAAAGAAGCGATTCAAGCGAGAGAGAGACAGGTAACCGGAACTCCCCCATTCCCAGTGCCACATAACATCCTCCGACATGTTCTAGACGAAAGACGGCGCTCGCCAAGACTGCAGCAGCCGCCACGTCGGCGGTCGCAGTGTCCGCGGTGACAGCCGGACGAGCCTCGCCAGGGGTCGGCGGAATTGGACTTCTCAGGAAGGACGACGAACGAGAGCACCGCGGTGACGCGCACCACATCGAACTGGGCGCAGTTTCCAAAAAACGACTACTTGCCAACGAAAACAATGACAACGACAATGACGACGATGTGGCGGTGATGGTGGTGCGTGTCAACGAGGATGAGTACGACTTTGGAGACGAGGAGGAGGAGGAAGAGGAGGAGGACGGGAGCAGCTGCGAAAAGGTAACAGCCTCGCTGGACGCGCGAGATGATGATGATGGTGCAGAAACGAAAGAGGAGTGCCGTCGAGAACTCGTCGTCCAACAACGCCGAGTCGAACAACCACCAGGCCCAGGGGAGAGGCGGCAACGGCCATACGAACGGCGCCATCGACTTTGATCTTTCGTCGCAGAAGGGCCGTCCAGGGACCAAGGCGGTGGTGGCAGCGAGAAAGCCACAGGAACGTGCAATGCTCCCAAAGGGGCAACAAGTTCCGCAGAGGCAGTCGCAGCAGCAGCCGCAGCAACAGCACGACAACTTTGAGAAGATGCATTCCAAAGGTGGGCGATTAGCGTGTGACGGCTACTGCTGCTGCTGCCGCCGCCGCTGAATGGATTTTGACCTCCTCGACGATTCAGATTCAACTCGATCGACAGCGTCACGAGGCGGGCCGCTGGCTGGATTCGGTCGCCGACGTCCGCGCCGGTCCAAGGAGTCGGCCGAGCATCGACGCGAACGGAAGGCGTGGCGCACGCTGGCCATCATCACGGGCAGCTTCGTCGCATGCTGGCTGCCCTTCTTTCTCGTCTCGCTCTATCGACCATTCTGCAAGTGCTCGATCCCGCCACTTCTCGAGTCGACGACCAATTGGCTGGGTAGGAAAAGCGAAGCGCGAATAAATCGATGATACGTTTCCCTAGGCTATCTGAACTCGGCGCTTAACCCGATCATATACAGCGTCTTCTCGATGGACTTCCGCAACGCGTTCGCGCGCATCCTCAAGCGACTCTTCCGCTTGCATCGACTCCAACGATAGGGACACACATGATGGCACACCTTTATTAGCACACAACAAGGCGATGCTCGACAAGACAGACAGACACACTTACGACAGGGTGCATCGACATGGTCTCGAGACACGGAAGATGCTCTCTCTCACTCTCCCAGCAGTCGGATCTCTCAAACGACCCTAGAGACGAGAGAAGGCATACGGGTTACTACTTTTACGCGTGCGTGCGCACACACACACATACACAGACTGACGAACGGTGAATGAGTGCCCCATCACTCGACTACGATGATGACGGCGAGAGAGAGCATTAAGATGAAGATGTCAGATAACAACAGCACGACGACGAGAGAGCGGCTTGCAAGAACGAGAGCGACAGAAGGAAGACGGGATGACTTGCTGGACAGCGGCTCCCTCACTCCTGTTTCTACTCGCGCTGCTCCTCCTGATCGAGTACAAGGTGTACAACGACGATCGGGATGATGGCAATGCGGGAAGCGAGGACAACGACCAGACCGATCATCATCATCTGGTCCCGTCCAACTCGTCCGTCTTTGGCGTTGTTTTCCAGACGTCTGCCGACGCTAGTCTCGTATTGATCCTCACGGAAGAGCTCATGAGTGTAAAGGGATGATGATAGATCGAGCAGACGCGACTGACTTGGCTCAAAACGGTGGAAGGACATGCGTTGATCTGGATAGACTACTGGCTCTTGAGATGGGCTCTTCGCTGGCTCTATCAAGGTAGCGCCATGAAACCGACGGCGCCCGAACACTTTTGGCTCTCCATTCGGTAGAGGAGGACGCGATTGAATCGACCTGATCTTTTTTTCAAAAACAGGGACGTACTGCTTGCGTACGGGGACCAGACGGACAGCTTCGGATGGTGGCTGGTGGCACCAGACACGGTGTGGCTCCGGGTCGACTGGATCATGGCCGCCATTCGGAGAGGTCATCATCATCATCTTGGAGAATTCAACAAATGAACGTAGTACGTGTTGCAGAAGATGTGCCCACTGACGATGTCGTCGTTCGGCTGGGCCCAGATGTATGGCTGTTAAGTCGAAAGACGAGACGAAGGATGATGCAACGGTACAGAAAGGGGGGAAGTGCGCCGGATGACGGCGGTGAAATCGCCATGATGACAAGCGATGAGACTGGCGAGTCCTTCCTGCTGGACATCACCGAAGACGTGGACGGGAGACGGAGGTCTGTATGATCGTACAGACAAGACGACACAAGACGAATTGCTAGAGTTCTGGACAATGGCAGGGGACTGGTGCCCGACGAGGAGAAGAGGAATGAGGAGGAC